>CAXKVX010004509.1:0-25724 GCA_964058865.1 Eleocharis quinqueflora
GACCAATAGCTTGATTTTGCGGTTATATAATCATACAGATAATATCACTATTTGTATATGGTGAAGGAATTCACATCTCCTGAAATGTTCAACAGTAGTGGGCGGACCCGAATCTGCTGTAGCGAAGTAGCGCGCTATAGCAAATGAACAGTCCGGATCGACCGTCAATTTCGCGATCGACCGTCAGAGATGGAAATCAGGAGGTCTTTATACTTTGGCATGAATCTTGATGCAATTAATGAAAATCGGACGGTCCAGGTGTTGCGCTACACCGTCCGGTGCAACACCATATCCCGTTTCGTAGTGGGCCCCTTGCATTCTCACCGCTGCTATTACGACGAGACTATCCGCGTAGTGATTTTGCTACAGTAACAACGAATTTACAGAGCAACAATGCTATCCATCCCGTACTATTTCCGGAGATACGGATTCATGATGAAGTGGTTAGGTTTTACTGCTTTAAGCCAATTCTGTTCAAACAGGCTTTTCTATGGGCTATGGTAGTATGGTATATTGTGAAGTGGTGAGGTTCTACTGTTCAAATGTTTTTTAAAATGTTTCGGTCAATTTGGAAACAACTGTTTGCAAAACGGTTTTATCAGGAGTATTAAATGCAACCCGAGATGAATTGATGATACATAATGTTGAACTGATGATGCATACTGATTAACTGATAGAAATTAATGTCAAACTTCAATTTTACATATTTAAAATTTAATAGTTGAGTATGAAATTAATGTCAAACTTCAATCAAACAACATGCATTGAGTAGAGTATCTAGAAAGTGCGTCCAAATCTGTTGTTATTCCGAGGAGATAACAGGACCTGATTATTCTTCTCGGCATCGTTCGATTTGCATCTAACGGTTCGGACCAAGCGCTCTCTCTCCTCGATTTCTATCTCTTCGGTCTCTCTCTCCTCGGTCTCTCTATTCCATCCTATCATCTAATTCTGATCCGACGACCTGAACGGGAAAAACAGGACCCTGTTATCCGGGGTAGGAATAACAGCGAATATGAATCATCTAGAAAGTGCCTATTTAGATGTAAATAAGTTTTTTTTCCTAATAGTTAACATATAAAACATAATTAATAAACTGATATTATATAGTATTAACAATTGGATGGAGTTGAACAACAAAATGTTTATGCAGAAAATTCTTTTGTTATACCCTTGTCATCTGAATTTTTTGGATTACCAAAATTGTTATGTTAGATTAAGTTTTGAGTTAGGCTATGGTACTTACGTAAGTACAAGACTCTACCATGTTTATAATTCATATTTCGACTTTCAAAATGTAAATGACCGATCCGAATTGAAATTGTTATTCATGCTAAAATCTATTTAGAAATCAAAATTTTATTTTTTAGAAATTTTTATTATTTTATCGGATGAGTGAAAATTTTATTGATCGAACGATTTAAACACCTTATAAATCTAATAAAATTTTCACCATTCAATAAAATAGTAAAAGAAAATTCTAAAAATAATAATTTTGATTCTAAATAGTTTTTAGTATAACAATCTTTTCGACGATTTTAATCATTCATTTATATTTTGAAATTCGAGATATGAATCATAAGCACAGTAGAGCTCGTGCTTCTTAAAAAAGTTCCTCAAAAGAAAAAATAATCTAAACAGGAGGTTGGGCTTTATTGTTAGTGAAGATAACATATGAATAATTGTACAATTAAGTTGATTTTGCATCGATAATAGTGAAATCAAATTAATTTTGATTCATAGCAGAAATTGCTATAAATAGAGGTGGGTAAATCAGATTAGATTTGGCATAAAGAGTTATCTGAAAATTCCAATAAAAAGGTGCTATTAATGTGCCTAACCAAACAGTCTTCCAATAAAATTTTGGATCCTGTAGCTACCATTTAAATACGAAGGCCCCGCTGTTTACGCAAATGGGCAACCAAACATGAATTATATATGGTCAATATTTCAGCATTTCTTCTCCTCTTAATTTTTTTTGGAAGCGACTAACTGTCTTCTCTTACACGCTCCTCTTACGCACCCTCCTTACACTCTTTCCATATAAGTCTTTATACTCAAATGTAGTAGTCTTTATATTTTTTAGTATAAGTCTTTATACTCAAAAATGATTATCATTCCATTTGTTCAATAAAATATTTATACAAAGAATTAAAAATAGTTTATCATTGCATTTGAGTGGGGGACGCGTAAGGAGGACGCTAATATGGGGAACAGTTATATTTACTCATTTTTTTAAGAAAAAAAATAAACAAAACTAAGAAAATTTGTAAAACTTCATGACGGTTCAGGCCTTCAGCATTAATTTATTGTAAATCTCATTTTATGATACATCTTTAATCTTAACTATTGATTACACGAGGATAAAATAGTCATTTGCACACATGTTATATTTAGAATGAGGTGAGTAATTAATTTTTTGGTTGCTGCATATATAAAGTTAAATATAGTCTTATTAAGATAATTATGTCAAGTGCAGTCTTATTAACTTCTGAAGAATATTTTTAGAATGTGTTAAATAATTATATAATGATATCTCATTAATATCAACACGTTATTAAACTGCATGATATCTCAATAATTCTTATAATTCATTTTGACATACAACTTTTTTCTAACATATAATATTTAAATGTTTCTCTTTCGTTTGTACTACATACAACTTAAGTACAATTTTTTTAATTATGTTTAAGGTTTAGTTAAATTGATACTAAGATATTTAAAATGCACATTTAGAATGTTATAAAAAATATACATATATTTATCATGCAATCTTCATAGACAACAACCTAAGAAAGGAAAAAAAGTTCAACCATTATGAGTCTGACATAAATTTGATATAGTAAAGGAACAATATATATATGATACAGGGAAAAAGAATTAGAAATTTTAAATTTGGATACAAGCATAATTATAGCCTTGAATTTAGCAAATTAATAACCATTATGAGCAATTTCCATAGGGGACAATCCGTGTAGCTCACCAAAATTTAGAATTAAATTATATTAAAAACTTTCTATTTAAAACTTTTTATGTCCACTATATCCTTATTTAATGAAGATCAAGATAAAAAAAGAAATTATGAACAAATCATTAGAACTTATTAACATCATTGGATGTATGATAATTAAAGATGTACCAAATTTTCAGGAACCGGATCTCCTGCTCGTAAATCCCTGCTTGTTTCGATCTGGACCGTTCAAAACTCATCTAACGGCCAAAGCATCTGCCTCTGAATCAAATCACAGCCATCCGTGACGATCGAGCGATCGGATCGAAGACAAGCAAGAAAGTAAGCAGAAAATTACGAGCAGCAGATTCGGACCCAAATTTTCAGATGTACACCAGCATTATCCTAATTTATTTCCTTGGGGTTGTCCTTGTCCATGCGCTGTTGTTGAGTGCACCAACCAAGAATACGGATGAAGCACGGTCACATTAATTCATGAAAATTTGTAAGAAATTTGTTGTATCACGTACCATTCAGATGTTATGTTACACATTCTTTGTAACAAGTTGTGTTTCAAGATAATTGAGATATATTTATTGTAGCAAGACACGATCGATATTTATTCTGATTTGACACCAGATGGACATATAAATTTCAATAATAAATTAATGTTTCATCAAATAAGCTTTATTTTTTTCAGACGTTACGTGACAAACATTAAAATAAAGATACAGAGAATAAAGATAACAATATCAATGAAATTTGATATTATACATCCGAGCATGGCTAAAATAATATGCATAGTACATCCCATTTTGTACTATGCATATAGATATAGGTCATTAAATTGAGATTTCAGTTGCTCAATAAATTATTCATATGAAAATATTGTAGGAAATTAAATTTCGTGATTTTTGGAGCTTTCTAGCTATTTTTTAAATATTTTTTAAAAACAATTCAGATTTAATACTACAAAAGTGTCATTTCTGGGCTGTTTTTAAAAAATATTTAAAAAATAGCAAGAAAGCTTTAAAAATCATTAAATTTTATTTCCTACAAGATTTTGATATGAAGAATTTATTGAGCAACTTAAATATCAATTTAATGACCAAATTAAATACGAATGGGCGCATAGTACGTTATGTGGTGTACTATGCATATTATTTTAGCCATGCTCTATATATCCATAATATTCAAAGTTATATACATATACTTTTGTTTGCGTTCTGAATTATAAGCATTTAAAATTTTCAGTATATCTTTTGTATTAGAAAAAATAAAAAGTATTTCTTACCTATACTTGTAATAGTGACCAAATAATTCGCTAAATTCTTTTAATTTTATTTTTGAAATTTCATTTCTTTTTTGTGTGATTGTTATCATTGATACATCTCATATTAAAAATCTGTAAGATAGGCTCCCCTCCATAAATTGAAACAGGTTATGTTAGAGAAAAAAAGACATGGCGAATCTGATTCCTTGGCGTTGAGATATAGAACATTTATCATGTTTTAACATTGGGGCTCATGTTCATTTATTTTCACAGTAGAATGAACAGTGTTTTCACTGCTAACGCTATAGTAAAATTACTGTAGAATTTTATTTTTTTTGCAATTCTTTTTCCGTTGTTTTTTTATTTTTTATATTATTTAAATGATTTATTATAATTTTATTATTGTAATACGAAATTTTAAAATTTAATTTTTTCGCGCGGAACGTGAGTCGTACGTCTAGTAATTCATCATATCTGTATAGTAATAATAATGTAATAAATTAGTAATAAATATGCAATAAAGGCAAGTGGGGAACAGGAGAGATTGCATGCATTTGTGGAGACGATTATCTTGTCCCTGCCATTACAACTCGCATCTTTAGTGCTTGGGTCCCATTTTATAAGCCTCCCCTTTCCTGTACGGTTCTCCAACTCTATATTAGAACTGTTAAAATCATATAATTTTTTTTAATTAGATTTTATCTTCTTTTATCCGTTATTTTTACACGAAATTTTTTACAAATATGAACAAAATATGAATAATTTTTTTTAATAAACATATATAGAATATGAATAATTTTTTTTTAATAAATATGAATATTAAAATATCTCTATCCGTATTCTATGCCATCACAAAGTAAAAAATTGACAAAATGTCAATAATTTTCCATTGAATTAAAACACTGCCACTATAATCATTTAATTGTTATAAACAAAACAAAACCTTTATAATACCCAAAATACCCTATGTTAGTCCTCTCGTTTCTACACTTCTCTCCTCTTCGTCAGAGAGTTTAAGAGAGAATAGAAAAGAGGGAAACTGGTGAAAAACAAATTTGGTGGGGTGGGATTTTTGTACCAATCTACTGGTAAGTGTTGACATCTGAATCTGATATTTTTATAAATTTCTGATTTAAGAAAATGAAATTGCAATTTGTTTCAGCTATAACTTTTGTTTCCACTTAATTGATGATAGATTTTCAAGCATTAGAAAGAGACAGAGGCAACCATTCATGAATTATTCTAAATCAAGAAAGCGAAAAACTCGAAAAACTCAAAAGAAAGTCGTGGCTCCTGAAGAGGGTGAAAGATTTCACCAGTGATCTACATGATCATTTCAAAAGCAAGATCCTTTCTTGTCTTTACAAAATAATTTAATATATTTGTGCGATTTGTCAAATTTTTTTGCGAAATAATCACGTATATTTGAAAATCTGTGTTATTTTGCCCTCTCCTGAAATTTTTTTTATAAATATTGTCCTTTCCTGACGAAAATCCTGAATCCGTCCCTGAGTATGGTTGAATGTCAGATATAAGCAAAATTTATGAAATCGATTTTTACAGCCTCTCTTCATTGAGTCGACACGATTTAAAACCTGATAAGGATATTTTGGTATTATAAATGTTTTGTTTTTTAATTACAATTAAATGGTTGCAGTGACAATTTTTAATTCAATGACAAATTTATGGTATTTTATCAATTTTTTTATTTGTACTGACATTTCACCAATTTTCAAAATTTGAAGTGACAAAAAAATAATTTTCCTAAAATAAAGGAGGTCTTACATACACGCTTCCGAAAACTTCTCATGGTGCTATTATGTGCATTGAATAAATGCATTTCCTTATATTCCATTATTATATTTTCCATGTTGTTGCAGGTAACTCAACATTAAGGCTGTTATTGGATGGATTTCAGTCCATGTCAAGCTCAACTCGCTGATGAGTAGTTGAAGTTCATGATCAAATCAAGCTCATAATTATATACTAATATTAAGTTCATCTTATAATAGAATAATATCCACTATTTGTCTAGAAGCTAATCATGCGGACCTGCATCTGGACATTACAGTGCACAATTCTCTTTAAATGAAAGATTTTTCAATATTGTATCAAATAATTTAAGTTTTTTGTGGAAATAACTTAGCTCTCTCTCTCTGTGAAAGAGAGAGTTAGAACTTGATTAATCTATTGTAATGTTTGAACATATTTTTATTTAATTTCACATTGAACCCGCAATTAGTTCATAATTTGTTCACAATTAGTCCAGTTCAATTTTAGCAATTGGACTTCAACTAAGACAAAAAATAGTCAATTCCATAAATGTTCAATAATGTCCATCACATTTGTTCATGAACCGTCATGTTAATTAGTAGCCCAATCGTCATATTCATTAGTAGCTCATTTGTCCACTTGCTATAATATAATTATCAACAACAATATTTATATTAATATATTCATTAAACAATAAATAAACATCAATGAGTTCGTTAAATAATTGAAAAAATATCCGTGAATATAATCAAAAAAATCTAAAAGACTATATTAAAAAAACCCATAAACTACATTATCCTACCCGACCCGTCAATAAACCTTACTTGACCCGACAAGACGTAGCAATAGATCGGGTGAATATAAAGTCGGGTCAGGTGTGGACATGGACCGACCGATGAACTAATGGACTATATTGACATTCCTATTGTAGACTCAACTACTTGCATCATCGCCGCGTCTTTCGATGCTATGATTTGCCCGACCAAGTCTCCTTTCACGTCGAACACATCGCGTTATCTGAATCCCTAGCTTTCTTCATCACTTGCCCTCCTTGGCCGATCTCGGCTCATCTTTCCTTCTCTTCATTTTGTACTCTATTTTGGTTTAATTTTACTTCCCTTTCCCTTGCGGTGATATACTACGATGGCTGAACGAAGATGGTATGAAATCTATCTATATATGAAATGTTTGTATGACATCTATCTATATATGAGTCGCTTCCAAAGAGCCCTCCCTTGTGCTAAAACTACAATGGATATTTAGTTATCTGATTTTATTTTGAACCGCAACCTGTTCAGATTAAATGTTAATTGTCAGATTACACAACGAATTCTAAAATTATATCAACAACGATTTAGTATTCAGCGCAAAATGAACAGAAAATGCGCTCAGAATACGGTTCCTACATAATTTGCTTATAAATGAAACAAAAAGGAAAATTTGTTGTATTCCTACATAATTTGTTTAGAAATGAAACAAAAAGGAAAATTTGTTACAACAAATGGGACCAAAACCCAGGCCTGTTTTGTCAAAACTATGGTAGCAATGAAGAGACATACTGACCCCCAAATTTTTTGTCAATTTTTGTTTTCATTTTTGTGCATGAAGTTAATAGTATGAATTTACTTAAAGATGAAAAGTTTAGGCTACAGATGAGACTTCGTGATTTTGTGTTCTAATTTGATGAATAAGTAATGGTAAAAACGCTTTCAGGAAATGAAATTATATATATTATATCCGTTATCCACTCGCTCATTTTCCAATATTAGTTTTATTGTCTCAACAAGTAACCTTGCTAATCCAATGGCCCGTGCAATTTTATTAGAGCTGTGCAACACTCGCATTAATCGGATTAAAATTTGAAAAAGGAGGGAAAACAAAAGTTGAAGAAACATACCAATATAACATGCTCTTTTATTTATTTCCCAAAACCAGTACATGTTTATTTAAGAAAACACTGTGCATGTTTTTACAAGAAACACCTTCACAGAGTGGCTTTTACATGTCGTACTAAACATAGACGCACACAAGCATAAACCAACACTAACATCAGAAACTTGAATTTTATTTTCTACTGCTTATCCTGATTAAGCCGGGCTGCCGCTGCAACAGATGCCGCAACACCACCACTCCTAGTCGTCATGTCCGGCTTGTTACGAATCTCCGCTCCAACAACCCTTGCGGCGTCATCCTTGTCAACTGCCTTGTCTGCCGGTAGCTTCGCTGTTGCGTCCTATAATAAAGAACCAATTTGTAAGGCATAAGGATATATATAAATGCACCAAATATTAAATTAGTTGAGCAAGATGTAGATATGTTTAGACAAGTTACCGATAGGATGTCACGTAGTGTGGTCTTTCCTTCCTCACGTGTTTCTCTAGCATTGGCATCCGCTGCTGCGAGTGCTTGGGCAGCAATACCACCCGGCACTGTCGCATTTGTACCAGTGGCTCTTGCTTCAGCAGCCTGGATAGCTGCTGCATCGCTCCTCTCCACCGGCTTGTCCCCGGATGTCAAAACTGCTGCCTCAAGGGCTTCTCCTATTGAGAATTTTGTGCCTTCAGGCACAAGCTGTTTCGGGGGGTCTGTTTCCATGAATTGGCTGACTGGCTGAATGGCAAATTTGAAAATAGTTGATTATTTGTGAACAAACTATTGTCAGATGCAACATTTTACTACTCCTCGCAGAAAGAATAACTTCAAAGTTCGAATTATGTATTGAGGTTCTATTCACTGAATTTGCTTTGTGACATATAATTCGGGCATTCTCATTTATTAGAAAATTTGAAATAACACATAAGACTGAAGAATAGTGAATCTCTGCATCATCAGATGGTCAATTCATTAAAAGAACTTTAATAGTTTAATCATATCTTAACATCATAGTTAATGTTCTACCTGACCAGCAATGAACTCTGTGACAACATGACCACCAGGGACGATCGTCTCAGTGACGGTAACACCCTGATTTGCGGGGACATCACTTGCCTTGTCATGACCGACAACACCGGAGCGCTCATTTTGCATAGATGCTGATTGCATGACAGCAGCCGGACCACCCTTTTGTGTCTTGCCAAGTACCATAGACTCGGCCGCTTGCATCATGGCCGCGTCTTGTGGCGCTATCGTCTGCTCGGCCAAGTGTCCTTTCACGTCGAAGACGTCGCCGTATTTGACTCCCTGGTTTTCTTCATCAATTTGCCTCCTTGGCTGACCTTGGCTCATTTTTCCTGCTCTTCTTTTGTTCTCCTTTTTTGTTTTAATTTACTTCAACCGTGGATGGAATATATGAAAATTGCCAACTAATATTATGCTGCTCTTCTCTCGTGGTGCTATAATCACTGAACGAGGATGTTATTATGGAATCTATAGCTGAAATGTTTGTACTTTGTAGATTGATGGAGAGGGGCCTGGAGAAAGACGGAAACGTGGAGAAGGAGGGCATGTGCACGTGTCAGTTAGCGGCACGTGTCGCTTCCACAGAAAGACATGGCACCTGCGTGGTTTATCCAAGGGCATGCTAGTCGGTAGACGTCTCCCTTGAGATAAAAAAAAAAAATAGGCAGTTATCATCTTTTGTTTGTTTTTAATTGACAGGCGCACTGCACCAAAATTTAATTTTCACTGCAAAATTATTTCCTTAAAGAATCTAATTGTTACATTAAATTTCTAACATAACGAAGCAAAATCGTTACGAAATAGTTGAAATAAGTGACGTAGCAATAAGTTATTGCAACGAAATTTGTTTTGTTACTCATAACTTTATTACATCAATTAATTTGGACGTAATAGATTTGTGTTATAACAACTTACTTTGTTGTAATAATTTATGTGACTACATTATTATTCGTAGTAATAAGTGATGTTACTACCACAATCGCATTTGTTGCGATAGATCATCCCACCATAATTTTATTTGTTGAAATTAATTATATTCACCACAAATGAAATCGTTGCAATATATATAAAAAATTCCAAAAAAAATAAATTTCACAATATCACTATTTGTTTATCTACAAAAATAAAATACAAATTAATATAAAAACAATAATTTCTCATGAGGCTAACAACTTTACATGAACAATATCTCTATTTATTTACCCAAAAAATTAAAAAACCAAATTTCTTTTAATGCACCTCCTTTCGAAGCATCAAATCATACCTACATTTATCAATAAAAAAAGAAAAAGAAATCGAAACAATGACAAAGATATTAATCATCAAATTCATAAATAAACAATTCATACTAATCAAATCGCAAATAGTCAACTTATAGAAGTTAAATTAATGAAATGTCCACTGCAAGAAAGAATCTCATTAATTTGGTTATACTTATACATACCTTGTCATCAAGTCCTTGGAACAAAATCACTGGACATGAAAATTTATCAACAGAGTTGATAAGGGCCCTCTCAAAATAAGCTTCTTCAGTCCCTGAAATAATACAAGAACTTCAGAAATGTTGAAAGATTTGAACTGAACCACATCAATGTGCATTAAAAAAGCATGGTCATAATTGTGGAAATATAACTACTATGCATACCACAAGGTTGTCAAGATAGCGTGATTCAAACTTGTGAGTTTCAGCTTTCAACAAAGACAAGTCGGCAACCTATTCATTTGTTGTTGAAAAATGCCTTAATGTACCACTCTTAATGGAACTAACGTTACTCCAGGAGGATATTCCTGAGAAAAGTTATAAATAAAAAATGACAAATAAAACAAAAAATAGGATAAAGTTGATTGGCACCTCTACTCTAGCAAATAAATACCAATAAATCGAAATTGCAAATTGAACAAAAATAAATTCCAATTAATAGCAGAGACCTACTATTACAGTATTGTAGTACATGACAACATAATATCAAAATCTAGTATTGGATATCAAGAAATAGATGAAGCAACTGGATTTTTGCAAATACTACTTTGAAAAGAGTTAAAAAATGTTAAACATGTATAGCAACCTCGAATTGGCTACTTTGTTTGATAAAGTGGCAGATTGGGAACGATATCCAATATACACAAGAGGTCCAACACGGTCTGCACACGGCTTGACCCCACATAGCAATCCATTTGCATGTATCTATATAAATAATTGCTTTGAATAAGGCTCTACATAAAAAAGTGAACTTCAAAAAGTGAAATAAATTACTGTGGATATTATGACAAACTGGCATGACAGTGGAACATATCTGAGATGTGGAACATATTCTATTTTTTTTTCCTAGTCAACTTCAAATGTGAAAGTAGTCTCACATTCAGATTAAATTCAGCACTATTCTTATCTCAATTTTGTGCAATTTGAGTAAAGAAGCAAAGCAGACAAACCTTTCAAGGATTCCACTTTGAAATCCATAGGGAGAACGAGAAAAAGAGTATTAATAGGAGAGCCTGGTCCGAATTCAGCTTCTTCAACAAATTTTAACAACACTAATTTCAAATATGACCGGTCAATCGATAGTCCCACTTGCTGCAAAACCTATGCAAGGAAAGGAGACACTACCAGTTATCTTTGCTTCAAGTTGAACAGTTCAGTTTCGCAAGCTCATATACTAGAATATGTAATAGAAACAAGGTTACAATATACTTGCTGAAACAATACATCTGTTTCCAAGGGTATACATGAAAAAGTGGTACCGCAATAGTTACCACCCGAGAAATTAAATGAAACACAGTGATCATTAGAATATGTAATAGAAACAAGGTTACAGTATACTTGCTGAAACAATACATCTGTTTCCAAGGGTATACCAATTTTTGTATCAATGTAATGAAACAAGTTTAACTACAAGTCTAAATTTGCTTTAAGTTGATGTGCTGACTTGTGCTCACTGTTTGTATCAATGTAATGAAACAATTCAGCTTCTATGACCAAATTTGTGATGGCCAATTCAATTTTAGCATATACACACACTGAACTACAAGTCTAAATTTGCTTTAATTTTGCAGGTTTATAGGTGAAACTACACATAAAAGAAAATAATATAACCTTAGGGAGAGTTTGGTATAAAGTATATATTAGTATGTTTGACTACTAATATATTCTTATATGTTTGTTTGACGTCATCTCATAGAGAAAATGTTTGGATCATTGATAGTGGATGCTCACATCATATGATCGGATCTAGTTCTAACTTTATTTCATTAAAATCATATGATGGCAGTTCGGTAACTTTTGGAAGTAACCAAAGAAAGAGTAAAATTGTTGATATAGGGTCTATTGAAAACCAAAATCTAACTATCTCAAATGTTTACTTAGTGGATGGCTTAAATTTCAATTTGTGCACGACGATCTAGCTTCTTTCACACCTTGTCCTTCATGGTGCCGGATTTATTCTCAAACATTGCATCCTCTAGTTCTTAAGAATACAACATATCAGTTATTTGAAGCTTCCAATAACCAAAATGTTTGCCATCATATATTTTCCTTGTCATCCTTCATGGTTGTTTGAGCAGTGCTTTCTCCTTCACAATCGCTCAGTTGGATTTTGCACACCAACAAAACCTTCCAGTAATTTGGGCTCTGATACCAACTGTAAAGTCGAGGTAGCCATGCAATAACACAACACAATAGTTGAAGAGCAAGAGAGAGAGAGATAAATAAAAGAACACCAGAGTTATGAAAAACCAGACGGATGGTGAAAAATCACAAATCCCGCTGGTCTAATATTGTTTACAAAGAAAGAAGAATTACAAGTTTAAGAAAATTATTCTGTGAGCGATGATCAAAAGAGAGTAGAATCCTTTATATAGCATATAACAACTTGGGACAAAGAAATATAATTAATTCTAATTGATGTAAATATTTATCACAAGATATTTCTTCTACCGAACTTTCTTAAATCAAAGAAGAGTGACAATTAAATAGTCTATCACCTTACAATCGAATAACATATCACATTGCTCGATTAACAAATTATATGAAACATCCAACATAAATTTAACTACCCGATGACGTCTTCATAAATCAAGGGAGTTGGTGAAGAAATTCAGGTTGGAAGATAGCAAGGTTAGCAAAACACCGATGCCAACTAATGTCAACCTTGATACAGATGAAAGCGGAATCCCGGTGGATATCTCTCAATATCGTGCTATGATAGGTTATAGTAGGTATTCCTTGACCAAGATGGATTAAAGTAGTTATATCTATGTTATGGTTTGTTTTTGGTATAGATGCTATTATTGAACCCCGATATCTAAAGGCATAATTTGGTCTATTACTATAACTTGAGTATTTTTGGTATTTGCCCTTGGATTTTTTAGTTTGTTTTCCTTTACTTTAGGGTTTAGTGGCTAGTGGATTAAAAAGAAGATGCGTCCTTTTTGTATCCAAGGCTCGACTTGTCATGAGATTTTTGTTCCTCAAACATTTTGTTTAAATCCTTCCTAGTGTCACTACTCAATACACTAATGGATCTCAAAACCCCGTAGGCACATGTTAACAATTGTTTATTACTTTTCAAATTACCTTCTTTTACCTTTAATTCGAGTAAAAATACTTTATTATTTAATCCCGGAATTACTCTTTCTATTCTCATTAACTCTCGGTTGGTCTCAATAAGGAGTTTGTTCAACCTAACAATTTCAAGTTTTAGAGATTCCTCATTAGACAAAATGCTTGTATCATTAGATAGGTCCTCGTCATCATCCTCATCATCATCGTCACTTGTACAATATGATTAGATACACATTGGCTTAAAAATAACATTCTTTGAGTTTTGATATAACTTTGCCTCCTTATTGGAGGATGACGTGCTAGCCTTTTCATTTTGCTTGATCTCATTCTCGTCTTCCGAGTTGATCTTAAGTTTCTTCACCTTGGCTAGAACGGTATTTTTGAGAATCTCAATGGTTGTGGGGTCAGTGATGTTGTTGCTAGCAATAATGGAATCGATGTTGTTTGTGTTTGACTCCTCGTCAACAATGGCCATAAGAGAATAGTTCACCTTCTTCTCTTCTTCAACTTCGACCTCGAATTCCTCGCTTTCATCATCATCACTATGGTTTCATCGATCGACATGCATGGCTTAGGCTTCTTCTTGCCTTTGTATCACTTCTTCTTTACATACCCTTTTCGATCTTGCCTCTCATCACCGTCTTGATTTCTCATTTGTGGCAAGATTTTGTAGCATGTGTGAATTGTATGTCCTTCTTTCTCGCACATAGTACATATCACTTTATTGCCCTTGCTTTTCCGCTTAGCATTGTACTTCTTCTCAAATGCGAATAGACCTTGCAACATCTTAGCAAGGACTTGTGTTTCTTTCTCATGGTCTTGACCCATATTCTTGAAAGGGTTTTCATTTGTTGATCGAGAATGGCCAAAGGACGAGTTATTTTGCTTGGAGCTTTGAGCCGGAAATGCTATGGCCTTGCCTCCTTGATTTTTGTCGATAGTTTGCTTGAGAGTTTCCTCAAAGGATCGAAATGAGGTGTATATCTCATCCGGTGTGAATAGCTCTGTGTTTCTCCCGTTCACCACCACAAGCGCTCCAACAAAACCTTGCCAATTAGGTCGCACAATCATGGTACGAAAGAGCTTACCTACAATCTTATTGTTAGTCAAAGATTATTTCATTTCAATAAATTCATTTATGAGAATAGTAAGTCTATGGTACATATCCTCAATACTCTCATTTTTCTCAATTCTAAAGTTCTCATATCTAGTGTCTAAACCAGCTACTTTATTCCTTTTAATTTGGTCTTTTTCTGTGTACCGTTTTAAAAGGACTTGCCACATATCATGAGTATTATTGAGGTTACCGAAAATTGGAGCAATGATTTCACTAACCTAAGACACGATAGCATTTACCGCGACATCATTGGTCTTTTTCTTTGATTGACATAAAGCATCAAGTTTACCGATTTCAATGTTATACTTAGGAACATATTTTTCTTCTATAACCTCCCAAGGTCACATATTTCTAAGTAATTTACTATACACCGTTTCCAATGACCAAAGTTCTTGCAATTAGCACCTAATACCGGGAGTTCTTTGACATGCCTATAGGTAGCCATTGTTGTATTATTGAGGTTACCGAAAATTGGAGCAATGATTTCACTAACCTAAGACACGATAGCATTTACCGCGGCATCATTGGTCTTTTTCTTTGATTGACATAAAGCATCAAGTTTACCGATTTCGATGTTATACTTAGGAACATATTTTTCTTCTATAACCTCCCAAAGGTCACATATTTCTAAGTAATTTACCATACACCGTTTCCAATGACCAAAGTTCTTGCAATTAGCACCTAATACCGGGAGTTCTTTGACATGCCTATAGGTAGCCATTGTTGGATCTTGGTTTGTATACTAAAAACAATTCTAGTTAGCAAACCCAACGTGCTCTGATACCACTTTGATAAACCTAAAGGGGTGAATAGGTTTCAATTTGATTTCTATGTTTATTTAAATATAATGCACAATTCAATTTCAAATAACAATACAAGTATTAACAAGTTAAGCAATTCAACTACGATAATTTACACAAACAAATTGAAGAACACGTGACACTGATATGTTAACAGAGTTTGGCTATTGACGAGCCTACTCTCCGAAACTCCCAATCCCCCGACTTCATAACAAGATCGAGCCGTTTGCATTAACACCAAAATATCTGTTACAAGGGTCGAGATCTAGTTTTTTACACACCAAGAATAGAGACTAGATCCGTAGAAGATGCACAAAATTAAGAGAAAAAATAGTAGTTACACAATCTCTGAAATTCTCACAAATTATTTGGCTAATTTAGAGTAGTTGAACTTGATATTTTGATTAAGTAAAAATTTGTTTAGAGAGTAACAATGATGGTTGCTGCAGGATTTAGAAATAGAGCAAAGATTATTTGAGAAAGAAGAAAGAAAGGTTTAAATACTGCAGCAGCAATATCTTTTCAAATAGAATATTTCGTTCCGAACCGTTATAACGGTTAGATTTAAATGCTGATTTTTTAATACATAATGTACTAACTGTTATATAACGATTGTCAATCGTTATATAACGGTTGTCAATCGTTTAAACGGCACGTTTGGTTTCGAGACCAGTTAGAGCGGCTGGGGAAGGAATTTCGAAATGAAACGAATTTACTATAAAATGAAAGCCATAAAAAAATTTAATTATTGCTGTATTGATTGCTATGCCCCAGCAACAATGAGGCGCCACCTCAGCAAAAACGGCGTGGGTGGTCAAAATAGGCGGACAGAGGTTTCCCGATGAAAATTTACTTAATTACACGATTGCATCCATATAAGAAAACTTTCGAGTTCAGACAATCACCAATCAAGTAGTTTCTAATGTAAATCATCCATAAATAATATCACTAATCTGCACAGTGCAAAACAAAATAAAAAAATAAAAAGAAAATTCTAATCCCTCATACGGCTAGATGAACGGTGATAACTGGTCCGGTCGTGTTCCTTGGAGGTCCTAGTGTGACGGCGCTCCTCCTCAGCCACGTCCTTCCGCCGAGACCTCCGTTTGAAATGTCTGTCATCATCGCTAGACTCATCTTCTTCATCATCATAACTCCTCTTGCTCCTCAATCTCGACTCCTTCGACGGTGCCGGGTCGTACCTATCTTCCTTTGCTCTACTGCTGCTGCTAGCTGCCCTTGAAGGAGGCGGCGGTGGAGAGGCCTTCTTACTTGTGCTTCCTCCCTCAGGGAAGCTGATTCGAGTAAAGACACTTCCTTTTAGCTTTTTAGAGGGAGGGAGAACCTCTTCGGCAGCCGGAGGATCTGCTGGAGGTGTCTCGTCATCATCCCGGTGAGAGGATCTCTTCTTGGAGCGGCGAGGAGAATGGTGGCGCGGAGAATCCTGAGATTTTGCATGGTGCTCTCGTTCTAGGGTTGAGCCTCGGTCAGGTCGAATTGACCGCTCTGCTTGAAACGACGTTGAAGGTTTCTGCGGTCAAGACAAAAGCAATACATGGTCAAAACCACGATTTAGTTTGCAGAAACAAAAATCGTAAAGACCATTTCATTACTGGCAACTAACTGTACAGATGGCCCAGATACTTTATCTCTTTTTTCAATTGAGGCCCATAAATAACAGCCCGTTTCTGGAAACTAGAAGGTGAGTTTCCAGTTTACATGATTACATCCATACACTAGGAAACCTAACCATGGTTACTCAAAAACTCGTTTTGGGTTTCACTGGCGTTACTTAATTAATGGTATCAAATATATACGGGACGTATCACGTAACTAGTGACTGGTGGAAAGTTATATAATGTTTCAATTTCACTTCGGCTGCTAATATTGGTACGATGTACTTAAACAAAAAGTTAGTTTCATATTTTGCCTATTTTCTTTTCTTTTTTCTTATTTTCCCCTTAACCTTCCCTATGTTAGCATAATTTACAAAAAAAAGTTATCATAATACAAAAATTAGCAAAATAAGTACAACCCACATTATATGCATCACCCAAGATCCCTAGCAGCATATGCATCAATCCCCAAAAAGAAAATGCCTCAACAAAAAATGTATTTTAATCAAAGACCAAGTCTTCTTGGTACCAGCGCTCGTTTACCAAAAAAAGAGCAGGTAAACCAAACCCAAGAATTCTGGAATGCTATTAAAGAAAGCTATTAAGTAGACTACTAGATCAAAATTACAGGATATAAGGCAAAACAGGCCAGTAAATTTATAAATTAGCAACAGCATGTGCTGGACAATAAACTTTTGCACAGAATCACTCTGGTTAAGCATATCCAGAGGACCTTTTCTTGTCTAAGTACCTGCAAAAAAGAACGGCTACAATTTGCTAGGGAACCCGTCTTAATCATAACGGGCTCAGAAGCAAGCACCAACAAATTGCATAAGAAAACAGGTACAAGAACTATGCAGAACATACAGAATTCAAGGAAGAAACAAATCAATAAAAAAATACATACAGGTTTAATGATAGTAGTAGAAACTTCTCTGGCACTTGAGTCCTCACGTCTTTCTCTTCTGGCATCCCAATCCCTTGAGAAATCCCTCCGCTCCCTGAGATCAATAATCCATTAGCTTCAATAATAAATAGATTCAATTAGAAAATAAATCAAATGCATAATATCAAGACAACAACATAGGAAACTGGGACAGTACCTTTCAGGGGGCCCTTCCATATCTCTCCTGCGACGAAAATCGGGCCTCCTTCCTTCAAAGTCTTCTCCTCGATACATCATAGGAGGTGGGACCATGTTCATCCCTACATTACCGAGAGCCAGTTCCGCAAGATCCCTAAAAACACAAGAGAAGTAAAAGCATGGTTCAATGAGATGGTATCAAGCATGAATGCAGTTATTTGGAAAGCTAATGTAAATGAAAGCATGCTTAGAAAATGTACCTTGGAGCACGAGGCATCATATTAAAGTAATGCTGAGTCATAAATGGATCTGGGACAGGTGGAAAGCCACCCCCATAAGGGCCAGGTGGAAGGCCCAGAAAGGGGTTCATGGGGGGCCCATAAGGTGCACCCAAAAAGGGATCCATTGGCATATGAGGCATCGGACCACCAAAGCAGGGGTTGAAGCCTGGACCAGGCACTGGCATAAAGCCATTTACACCACCAAGCTCTTCAGGTGGTCTCTGCTTCTTCTTCTTCTTCTTTTTAGCTAATCAAGTCAAAAAAATTACAAAAGGCTTCTATTATATGTGTTTCAGAAGACTAGGGTATCAGGCAATTATGAAACAAAGGGACGCCATTTCCATGTAGCTTTAATATAGCCCAATTGTGTGCTTCAGTTATTCATAAATAAGAAGCCAGCTCTACCCAAATGATTGCCCAAATCCGAATTTCAACTCAAAATGTACACTAAAAGCTCTCTTCTATCAAGCGTGCACAAAGAAAATGCTTCATCCAGAAACAAGTTTGTAATAAATTAACCACTTGAAAGAAACTTCAGCAAAATAATATACATTGTTTGTAAGAATCTCAAGCCATTGACGAGTGAGAGCAAGGTGAGAGGATCGAATAAAATACCTTGTTCGGCAACGGGAGGTTTGTCAGCATTATCCTTCATGAGAGTGTACTTTTCAGGAGATTTGGAGTCTTTATTAGTCGCCGACTCTGGAGTTGCATCCGGCACAACCAATACCTTAACTCCATATGCACCCTCACGAGAGCATTCATCCACAGGTGCCTGACCTTTTGTCTCTACTCTCAAACCAGAGACAGCCGGGGATGCAACTTTTTCCTGTACCGGCATACTTGATTGCATATCTAAGAATAGTTCAAAAAGTGAAGGCAAAGAATATCATTGACATAAGAACACTGAGGTAATTACTTATTAACATAAAGCTGGTGGGTACAATACCTTGCACTTGTCCAAGACAGCCTGCCTTCTCTTGGCTGCTAGTAGCAACAGGCTCCAGCATTTGATTTATAGTTTTTCTTAGAGTCTTGTTTGGTAGAAGGTCATCTGCCAGAACAACTCTTGAGCCACACATGCATTTGGACTCGTTAATTATGTAGTCCCTAATACCTAAAGAAGAACAATTGGAGAAACGAGAAGCCAAAAAGCATTAGATTTCTTGGAAATACAAGGGAAAAAACATGGAGGAGTAGTACAATATGGAGATTTCAATACATTTATCACAAAAGCTATTGAAGCAGCACTTGCTAGTTAACACAGCATCTTTCATGATTTCCTTGCAGATGGGGCAGCGCAGATTTTCAGGTAGAAGCTCAGTTGAAACTGCAGCTGCACGAGCCAAAGTTGGTATTCCCTCTATCTCTTTCTCAAATGCGGCCCTACATAAAGCATCCATCAAAACAAAATTAATGTCAATATATACTGATGTTACACGAGAAGCCCTCATATGGAAATTAGTAAAGATAAGCATATACTCATTTGGTTGGAGAACTGCCGCAGCCCCGCCAGGCAGAGTGTAAGAGCCATCAGGCGTGGTCATCAGCATTGACTTGGGAATGCCAGTAGGAGGTTTGAACCGCTTAAGATCATAGGCAGGGTTACCGTTGGTGACGCAATGCTGTATAAAGTGTCCTGTGAAGATAACAAATGAAAAGCAAAATTGAGCAGCGAACACTAAAATCAGGACTTGCTAATTATCCTAAATGTAGAGAACCTGTTAGACAGAACATATATAAATATATATATAGTTAGATTATGTTACTTACGTAAGCATAGGACTCTATCGTTCTTACGGACCATATCACAAATTTCAAAATGCAAATAACCGATCCGATCGTTGTAAATGTTGTCCATACTAAAAATCTACTTAGGGGCCAAAATTTTCATTTTTTATAATTGTTTTATTATATCGGATGGGTGAAAATTTCATTAAATTTGAGAGGCCCGTAAATCGTTGTATTAATAAATTTTCCACCCATTCGATAAAATGGTAAAAAGATTCTAAAAAATATAAATTTGGTCCCTAAATAGATTTTAGTGTGGACATGTTTAACGGGTTGGATTTATTATTTGCATTTTGATATTCGAGATTTGGTCATAAGCATGATTGAACCTTGTGCTTACGTAAGTACCATAGTCTAACTCTATATATATATATAGAGAGAGAGAGAAATGCTATTATGCTTTGCAATTGTGGACCATTAGATCACGCTTTGTGATTCGTGCCAATGAAGATCCAATGGTTCACAATTGCAAAGCACGTGCTTTGCAAAGCATAATAGCATCTCTCTCTATATATATATGTATATATATAGACTATGATGCTCTATGGAGCACCAAGTCGCTTGTGCTTCACATTTTATCTCCAATTTTGAAGTTCAAACGAACGATCCAAACAATTGAACATGATCTACGTATTGAAATCTCTTTGGAGATTGAATTTTACAATTTTTTAAAGTTTTTGCTATTTTTGGAGAGGTAGGAAAATGGCTGATCAAACGATTTTTGAACCAATTTGAGTTATTTCTCACCTCTTTAAGAAATAGCAAAATTTCAAGAAAAAATATATAACTCAATCTCCAAGAAGATTTTAATATGTAGATTATGGTCAACGACAGTTTGGTGCACCCAGACCTATCTCTATATATATAGTAGTGCTAAAATACTTCATAGCACCAAACTGCATATACTTTAGGCTCTTATCTAGAGATATAAAGTATAAATAGTCGATTCATCCTGTTGAAAATGTTCTTCACAATAAAATTTATTTGTATATCAAATTTTACATTTTTTGAAACTTTTTCACTATTTTATTAGATGGGTTAAATATTCATTAATCTAATGATTTATGGACCTCCAATTTAACGAACTTTCGACCAATTTGATAAAATAGTAAAGAAAATTAAAAAAAAAGTAATTTGATCTTCAAGTAGATTTTAGTATGAAAAATATTTTCAACAATCTGATCGATCATTTGCACTTTGTATCTCGAAGTACAAGCCTAAATTATATGCTCCTTGAGCAAACCTACCGTGCTCCTAGAAGCACGAAGGCATCTCTTAATTCAAAAACATAATTATCTTCAAATTACGATTTATGATACTCAATAAATTGTTAATATTTAAATCTTATAGAAAATCGAATTTCGTGATTTTTTTTAGATTTCTAGCTATTTTTATACATTTTTTAAAACAACCATGAAAATGTCATTTTTAATATTAAATAGGATTGTTTTAAAAAATATTAAAAAATAGCTAGGAAGCTAAAAAATCACGAAATTTGATTTGTTAAAAGATTCCAATACGAACAATTTATTGTGTATATCGTTGAAAACATTCCATACTTATGTAGACTTAGAGATCAAATTTTATATTTTTTTAATTCTTTTACTATTTTATCGGAGGAGTTGAAAATTTATTTATCTAACGATCTACAAACATCCAATTTTCAACCAATCCGATAAAATAGTAAAAAAGTTCAAAAAAATGTAAAATTTGATCTTCAAGTTATATTAGTATGAAAAATGTCATCAGAGGCTACAAGTCTATATTCAACGGTCTATATCGGCTATTTACATTGGTTTTGATGGCGGAGCTATCAGAGGCTACAAAAAAAAAGAGGCTATGGATCCCTAATATATATATATATGAGGGATATAATGCATTCATTTTTGTGTGTCTCTATAATGCCTCCAAATGATTTAGTTACATAAAAAGACGTGCATAATGAATGGTGCGGATTTTGGAGGCACACAAAAGTGGAGGCATTACATCCCTCCTCATATATATATAGAATCCGACTAACATACTAACGTTAGCAAAATTGAAACTGTGCTAACGGATGCTTATTTCGAATTTCAAACTGGAAACGCCCAATCCGAACCGTTGAAACCATTGTCCATACAAAAACCTACAGAGAGACAAAATTTTACATTTTTTCAAACTTTTTACTATTTTATCGAAGGCGTTGAAAATGCATTAATCTAGTGATTCAGAAAAACATTCATTTTCAACACATTCTTCAACGCTTCCGATAAAATAGTAAAAAAATTCGAAAAAATGTAAAATTTTGTCCCTACATCATAGGTTTTAGTATAGATAATAATTTCAACGGTTCGGATCGACCGTTTCCAGTTTGAAATTCGAAATAAGCATACATTAGCACGATTTCAATTTTGCTAACGTTAGTATATTAGCCGGATTCTATATATATATATAAAGAGAGAGATATAGGCTAGGGTGCTCCATTGAGCACCAAACCCCTAATGCTCCACACCGTATCTCCAATTTAAAAATTCCAACGACCGATTCGAACCGTTGAACATGATCTACATATTGAAATCTACTTGGATATTGAATTTTATATTTTTTTTGAATTTTTTTGCTATTTTTTAGAGAGGTAGGAAAATTATAACTTTTGTTGGTTCAGAAATCGTTTGATTAACAACTTTTCTACCTTTTTAAAAAAATAGCAAAAAATTTCAAAAAAATGTAAAATTCGATCTCTAAATAGATTTCAATATGTAGATCATGTTCAACGGTTCGGATCGATCGTTGAAATTTTCAAATTAGATATAACAAATGTGGAACACGAGCGATTTGGTCCTCCATGGAGCACCCTAGCCTTTATATATATATATATACATATATAGAGTATGGCTAATGTGAAAACGTTTACACTTCGGCTGAAGTGCAAAAGTTTCACATTAACCAACTTTTTGTGGTCAAAATTTAAATTTAAGTTGCTCAATAAATTCTTCATATCAAAATCTTGTAGGAAATCAAATTTCGTGATTTTTAGAGCTTTCTAGCTATATTTTAAATATTTTTTAAAAACAACCTAGTTTAATATTAAAAAAACATAATATTTTCAGGACTAATTTTAAAAAATATTTAAAATATAGCTAGAAAGCTCTAAAAATCACGAAATTTGATTTCCTACAAGATTTTGATATGAATAATTTATTGAGCAACTTAAATTTAAATTTTGACCACAAAAGTTGGCTAATGTGAAATTTTTACACTTCGACCGAGCAGCTATATGAGGGATCCGTAGTCGCCAAACTTCCAACCGCTCCATGGTAACAAATGTAAATGATCGATCCGGACCGTTGAAAACATTCTCCATATTAATATAGACTTTAAGACCAAATTTTGCATTTTTTTTGAACTTTTTTACTATTTTATCGGATGAATTGAAAATTTATTTATCTAACGATTTACATCCAATTTTCAACCCTTCCGATAAAATAGTAAAAAAATCAAAAAAATATAAAATATAAAGATGTTGTTATCTGATCCCTCCTCAATACATATATATATATATATCATAGTTGTTGAATCGTAAAATGTATCGTGTCTCGGTGAATTTTGTATCGTATTGTTAAAATACACTAAGGTATTTTGAAAATAACAAAATGAGTGATAGTAATTGGTATCTAACAAAAAACATCGTAATTTGGAATATATTGATAAATGTCAATTGATGTCGACGTAAATTCCTTGCATATTAAGATATTTACATGAATATCAATTCTTGTTTCTCATAAACAACAAAATTCTAGCATCATGTTCTGACTTCTAATAACTAATAAGTAACAAAAGAACATATTAACATATAATTATGTACAATTATACAATATAACAATATAAGAAACAATATAGTATAACTATAAGTCTAAGTGTATCAGTATTAACAATATAACAATAAGTTAATAAAAAAAACAAAATTTAAACTTTAAGATCAAATATAAAATTAAAAGAATTAATGTTGAGTCACATTCTTTCAACTCTATTAAATGTGTTTCTTTAAAGTTTCAACTCAATTAAATGCGTCTCAGTGTCTCCAACTCTCCATCATCTTATGTACTATTAAATATTAACTAGTAATCGTACCCGTGCACAACAACGAGAGAAAATAATATAGACGAAAAATCGCCCCATATTAATACATATTAAAAAATCACAATTTTATAATAAAAGGTATAAATTATAAGCATATATATAATAAATAAGGTATTGTATCAAAAATGGATGAGTGACTTAGTGGTTAAGTGTTTGGGAGGTGTAAGGCTTGCCCAGATTCAAAACTCATTGCCTACATTATTTTCAACGAATTTTTACATTAATCACAAGTTCAACAGAATCTTCTGTGGCGTATGCCTAAGAACAGTTGTGTTGAAGTTCAAAATTTGCTTAAGAAACGCTGCAGATGGAATTTGATCGGATGGTCGTTACATTGTTCGCCCAAAAAAACCATTAAATTTAAGGCCCTTGAGTGTTTTGTCATCCAAGCTCCTTAATAAGAAGGAGAGATAGTGTATTAAATGTCGTTTCCTCTTCTATACTCTTCTTGTCTTATAATTTATAAAATCAACGATGGTATTAACTATTAAGTGAAAGAGAGAGAGACAAGAGCAGTACTTGACGATGGAGATCAGCAATGGCGATGCCGAGATATCCTGGCGATGGAGAATCGTTGGAGATGGAGAATCCTTGAAGGTTTGCTTTGGCTACCTGGCGATGGCGAGAGGATGCATCAATAGGTGTAGGGTGTGGAAAAGGAGGGAAACTAACCTATTAGAAAGGCACAAGTGTCGTAAAGGAGGGAAAAAGGCGAGGGGTACCATCCCGAGGCAAATCTCATTCCCTAATTGGTTTGTGTGAGAATCGTAGCGATACGCAATACACCCCCTCCGTCTCGCTCTGATTCAGGCGATACAGTGGTCTCCCGATACATAGGCACAGATCGTATCGAAATCGTTTTAACTCGTCTTGTATCTTACGATAAGTCTCTCGTATCGTACGATACTAATAACTATGATATATATATATATATATATCAAGACTATGGTAGTATGCATAGTACACTCCCTATGCGGCTATGCATATTTAATTTGCTCAAAATAAATTGAGATTTAAGTTGCTCAATAAATTCTTCATATCAAAATCTTTTAGGAAATCAAATTTCATGATTTTTAAAACTTTCTCGCTATTTTTTTAATATTTCTAAAACAGTCCAGATTTAATAGTTAAAAAGTGCCATTTTCTAGGCTATTTATAAAATTTAAAAAAAATAGCAAGGAAGCTCTAAAAATGACGAAATTTGATTTCATACAAAATTTTGATATGAAGAATTTATTGAGCAAATTAGTCGCCGCATAGTACAAAATAGAGTATACTATGCATATTACCATAGCCTTGCCCTCTATATATACATGCATACATACATATATATAGGGATAAGCTATTGTGAAAATATTTGCACTTCAACCGAAATGCAAAAGTTACAATTTTATAACTTTTTGAGTTCAAAATTAAAATTTGAGTTAGTTCAATAAATTCTTCATCTCAAAATCTTGTAAGAAT
>CAXKVX010004510.1:0-19135 GCA_964058865.1 Eleocharis quinqueflora
AAGCCATGATCTTAGACCCTTTTTCTCTTTGAGTTGTTCTACATCAAAATTGGCTATCTTTTTAATGATGTGTGGTTGGAGCTTAATTTTTCCTCTATTGATATGTGCTCCTAAAAAGTCAATCTCAGGTACAGCGATTTTCATCTTAGTTGGTGATACTACTAAACCGTGTTTTTCACAAATAGCTAACATCACCTCTAGATGTTGTGCATGTTTCTCCTCGTTTTCCGAGAATACTAGAATATCGTCAATGTACACTGCAATGAATGCCTCTGTTCCTCTAAAACAATTATCCATTTTTCTTTGAAATATTGCGGGGGCATTCTTCAAGCCAAACGGCATAACCAACCATTCATATAACCCTCCTGGGACGATAAAAGCCGTCCAAGGGATAGATTCAGGACTCATGGCTACTTGGTGAAAGCCACTTTTAAGATCAAATTTTGAAAATATTCTGCTATTACTGATCTTTTTAAGGATTGTGTTTATACCGGGCAGACTGTATTGATCCTTGTGTGTGTTGTCATTTAAAGTTCGGTAATTAAGGACCATCCTCTCCTTTCCTTTTATTTCCTTACCAGTTTTTGGATCAATAGATGTACCAGAATTTACAATAAAGGCCATTGTTCTATGCTTGCTGGTACTTGGCCTAATAACACCAATTTCTAGTAACGCTTTTATATGTCTATCGAATTGTTCTTTCATGAGAGGCGTTACGTGTTTCAATGGTTTGTCCTCTATGGTCAAATCTGGATTTATGATATCAAGCTTACATACGACCTTGTTCTTTTGCCAATGCATTAGAGGATCATTACCAATAAATCCCTGATTTTTTAGTCTAGTTAAGAGGCTGCCAAATCTCTTTTCAATCTTTGGATTTGTAATTAGCGACTGATGGTATAGAGCGTCTTGAATCGTGATATACTCTATTTCATCTAATCCTAATTCTTCAATTGCAACAGAATTGGCTACTGTTTCAGTAGATGTTTGAACAACAGTAACATTCTTATAGAACGTTATCGTGTTTCCTTCAATTCTTAGTCCACCTTGCATTGATCTAATGAAATTGCACCCAATTAACATTTGTATACCGTCTTGCATACCCATGGGGAAACTATATGTAAAGGGTATTCTGAATTTATTCTCACCAATTGTCATCTGGCCACCCTTTAGTTTCTTATTTGCTATCTGGGTTGAGTTAACTCCTATTATTTGTACCGGGTATGGACTGGGTTCCAGGGCTTCTTCTGGTACTGCTAGTTGATCAACTGAACAGTTTGTCGCACCAGTATCTAAAATTGCCCTTATTTCAAAAGGTTTTATATTAGGGATTTCGAATGTGATCATTAAGTTGTAAAGACGGTTAAAGATTCTCTTTTTCTCTGGTTGTGGTTCAGAGGTTCCTGCTTTATAGGAAGATTCATCAATTTCAAATAAAACATTCACTCCTTCATCTCTTATTTCGTCTTCTTCTCTTATCTCATCTTCCTCTTTTGTTGAGAGATTATTAAAATCATTAGTTAAGTCTCTGATTAGATTTTTCTCTCTTTCCTCTTGTAATGTCTGTTTTAATTTTTCAATTTCGCCCTCAAGATACACAATATAATTGGTCAATTCCTTTATTAGTGCATCTTTATTATTGTAAGGTCTTGGCTGTAAAGAAGTTTTTGGTTTGACTTGTTTTCCAAAATAGAATGGGACGCATAATGAACAGACTGAGAGATTACATTCTTTACACCCTATACTGTATTCCGGTTTTATTGTTAATTTACAGAAGCTACAACTCCTTTGAACTTCTGTTTCTTCAAAATTATGCTCACAAGATTCTTGTTTTTCGGGTAATTCGACTTTGCTTCTCCAGCCGAAGTCTGTAATTTGTAGCATCAGGTTTGATTCCATAGGTAATTCTTCTAAACAAGTTAGTACCTGATACTCTGTGTTACCAGCTTCTCCTTCTGACAGACTGCAGATTGCATCACTGTTCGGCTCGTTTAGATCTACTGAGACAACATCGAGATCATCTGGTAAATCCAGATCGTTCATTACTGTGGCTCTTACTATGTTGCCTTTCTTATTCCTGCATTCTCTAGCAAAGTGTCCTTCTTCTCCACAGATAAAACACTTGCATTTACGTACCCTTTCTGCGTGCTTTCGTTTAAATACCCTCACATGTGAATCATGAGGTTTTCCTTTGTAATTTCTAGCCTTTCTTAACCCATATTTCTTTCCATTATTTTGACAGTATCCTGGAATGGGTATTTTGTTACATATCGTTAAGTCCTTCAGGCTTCTTTGTAACGCAACCTTTTTGCACATCTCAGCTAGGTACTGATACGAGGAATGGATTCTGGGGATTACCCCAACTGTATTTCCTGGAAATTTCTTTTGAAAGGCTTGTTCAAGTTCTTTCCCAATTAGCGGTGGCATCTTTCTAAAAAAATTTTCAGATAGTTCGGGGGATATATATATTCTTCCTGATTTTGCCGCTAATATTTTAAAATCATTCATGTAAAAGAATAGATCTTTCACATGTTCACAGGATAGCCTTTCCAAATCCTGATACGCTCTGTCATGTTCATCAGTAGTTCCTTGATATGGATCTTCCAGAATTAATACTCTTCTGATCTGAGATATTACGTTTTGCGTATCATCTGCCACTGCTTCTAAGGCTAAGTATTCAGCCTCAAAGGCCATTCTCCATTGGATCCAGATCTTCTTTTCTACTTCGCCTAATAAGTTTTCGATGAATTGTATTTTAGCTTTATTATTATCGAAGTTTCTTTCACTTATTAGGTTTAACGTTATCGATTCCCATCTTGAAATAACATCATTGTATAAGCCAATATCTTCTGGCAAGACTAACATTGCACCCTGCTTTTGCATGGCAGTTGGTAAGTTCCACTTCTCATTTTGGTGTGATCCGACTCCTCTGGGTAGACCTCTTGGTCTTTGCATGAATCTACTTCCTGATGATTCATCATCATTTCTTAATCTACCTGGTGGGTAATTTATTCTTCCCATCGTTGGCTCGGGGGGTAGATTATAATTTGATGTTATCGATGAAGATAAAACTGTGTTTTGGACAACAGGTTTTTCAAGAAATTGTTTCAGTATAGGATAATCAAATTCTGATTCTTGTCCCAAAACGTATACAGTTTCGGTTTCAAAAGAAGACTTGTTCTTATCTCCACCACCTTTCGCGAAAGGATTTATGAAATCCTCTTCATTTTCTTCATCACATTGGTCCCATATAGGACCATCTTGTTTCACTTCTACTTCAGCCAAACTGGCGGTTAGCTGAATAGCTCCCCAGTACGTGTCATCATCTTCCTCATCTTCTATTTCGTCATCGGACACGTTTACAAACAGTACTAAGGCTGTTTCTTCTTCTGACAGTTGTTCTTCATCATTAGTCCCAACTGTTGGTCCTTGAGATGGTTGTGTAGCCGCATAATTTTTGAATTTTAATAAAATTGTTCTGTTTGATCTCGTGCGAATCATAGCATCTTGCGGATGCTGCATTTCTGCTACACGCGACGGTCTAATAATCCACCTTGATCCCCTTAATCCTTCTGTGGTATGTGATTGTCCAGGGATCGCTTGGACACCTCTACTGGTTAGGTAATCAGAAACTCTTTGCACATTATATCTAAAACTGGTATAACTCGTATTAGATAGTCTACCTATTAATGATCTTGTTAATAATAGGTTGCTCTCTCTAGCTTGCCAGTTTTCATACCCATGTGTTTGAACTACCAATTGTATATGGTTAAAGAAATCAGCTATACTAAGCATCATGTTAGGTGCTAGGTATGCTAATTGGGTTCCGGTAGTTAAATCCATCTCCATTGTTCCAATTATGGATCTATCGTCTGCCCACCGGGTATCTCTTACCACTACAAGGGCGTTTACACCTGCTTCTCTACGATGTAGAGTATATAATCTTATCATTATTAATCCTAGGTGTAAATGTTGAAATCCTGATCTTTGTATCTCTTCGTAACTCTGTTGGGTAATAAATGGTAATTCTAACTGTTGTCCATCAGTTACGAGGATTCGTTGGTCAGAGTAATGTTGATACACCCTATGTTGAGTAGCAGTCCAGCCATCTTGATAAAGTGTTTCCGCTGGTACTGACTGTGCTCTTCTGAACTGGGATATGTTTAATTCTGCGTCAGGATTTAATTGGCTCTCCAAACTCCTGTTGTACCCGATCTGTCTCCTTCCGGGTAACCTTCTTTGTATTTCTTGTCGTAGTCTCTGGCTACGTCTATAATTTTGAATTTGATCCTCAATTGTTGGAATTTGATTCTCATTACGGCTTTGTTGTTCTCGTTCTGAAATAGATGGTCGTGGTTCCATCACAGTCTCAGTACGCGTTCTGTTCATTTTAATTTCTTTTTCTCTTCTTCAAAAATTTTTAATGGATCTTTGAAGACGTAGAATGGTACCTCCTTTTTCTTTGGTTTAGGGATTGATTCTCCTAAACTCAATTTCTCTAAATTCTTCTGTAATTCGTCAAGGGTATTAGTTATATCAGTACTCGTCCCGGCTGACGTTTGATCAGCTACGACTTGCCTGATACTTCTAATAGCTTCTTTACAATCCTCCAAATTTTCAGTAAGTCTCACCAAGAGTTGGATTATGGTGTTATTTTGTTTGATTATGGTAGCAGTACCACTCTTTGATTCAGTCGGCTTAACGAAACCAACCGCGGGTTCTTCAATCGATTCGGTAGCTTTTTGGGCTTCTATGTAATTTGAGCTTTTTGACGTAATTCTCCAATCACTCATATATTAAAATTTGGTTAAGTATGTGGTTTGTTGGCTTTTAATTTCAAGTTTTCTAGGTCCACAGTTCAGGATTGGTCGTGATGAAATCGGATGGTTGAGAATATGTGAAGCATAACTCCCTTTTGCTTCTTGAAGCATAATATCATAGCTCTATATATATTAACTAATAGCAACTTTAATTAGAATAATCTAATTTTCAATAGTTAATCAACCTTATATATATTTCACAAAATATAGACTTCATGTATATTTAGTATTTACTAAAACTTTTATAAAATTACTAAATTCTATTTATACTATATTAATCTTAATTTGATCTCCTTTTAAAATTTAGCATCTTTATCTTGTCTTTTATTAGCTTCAAATACTAATTATAGATAATTGCCAAATTTTATATTCAATCAAAATAATTATAATATTACTTTGGTAACTATATTAATTATAATTATATATAATCTAAATTATATATATAATCTTAATTATAATAAATTATAACTACTCCTAAAATTCATAATTGAATTGAATATTACACAATCGCAAACATATGGTAATTTCTCGGATGCAAATACGAAACCAATTTATCCTAAATCTGCACAAGGAAATAATTTATGCAATTGCAAACAATAACATTTAAATTCATTCAATGAAATTATTGGATCATCAGCGTAACATTTGCCATATAAATCAATTTGCCTTTAATAATCATATATACAAATGTTCGCACATCAATTTGATCAAAAGCTGGTTAATGTGACCAATTGACCATGGTACGGTAATTCGGTTAGTGCAAAAGCAATTCAAAATTTGTGACATACAAATTTTATATGACCATATCAATCAAGTTAATTGTTCCAGAAATTAATAAAAAATTCTGCATCTTGACACGGAGGTGACTCTGATATCACTTACTGATGCAATTTCAATTTAGGTAGAATCAAAAACCGAACTTCTAAATTAAACAAGCAATTGCAAAAAGAAACTCCGCATGAAATCAGATTAAAATTAGATGCCGAAGCGTAAACTTACAACCGTCTCTTAAAGCCTACTGTTTTTTGCCACTCAAGCAAGTAGAGAAGTCGGTGAAGACGCTCGAACGACATCTCGGATGAACTAGCGGATCCTTCCAAGCAACTTCCGGTGCCAAATTTTCTTTAAGTTCACGGATGAACCGAGAAGTATTCTATCAGGAATGGAGAGATAGAGAGGTATATGCACAACACATGGGCCCTAACATAACATAACGGTAATGCTTCGAGACCCAGCGTCTTTTATACTAATGAAAACATATCTTGAAAAGATACCGTAATTAAAAGCAAATATTCTTTGAAATATTTGATAATAAATGCACTTCAATTATTTTCCAAATTATCATATTTAATGTCGTAAACATGTGGTCAAAATTTGATATTATTTGCAAAACAAGTCACGAAAGAATATCTCAACAAAATCAATAAATATATAAAAAAGGATTTTGGCGGTGGAAAACCGTCAAACTTTTTTGTATACAAACGTCCAAAAGTTATACTAGTTTTAATATTAGATAAAAAAAAATTATATATTTTATATAAATCAATTTGAAAAACGATCAAATGATATTATATATATAGAGAGAGAGAGAAAGAGAGATAGGCTAGGCGGGTGCTCCATGAAACACAAAACCGCCCGTACTTCCAACGATCGTTCCGAACCGTTGAACATAATCTTCATATTTAAATCTACTTGAAATTTTACATTTTTTTTAAATGTACTTCAAAATGATAAAAGTATTAGTAAATGATTAAGAAGCAAAACAACATGAAATGTTCACGAGAAACTATACATACTACAAGTGAATTTTTATTATTTGAACTAAATCATGGGTGGAATATATGATTATTCATTAAAATCTCAAATAATGTACGCTTGATCAGATAATTAAACACCCTTGTGCATACTGCATACATACCCCTTTGATTGATTTATACAAAAAGATACGCTTGAAATAGTGATCATGGATTTCCATTGTTGGTGACAAAAGAACTATGCTTAATTAGCTGACATATCCTCCAACATTCCTGCTGTGATGCATAACAAATCTGTGGGTTTTCCCAAATGCAGAAGTAACAATCCTCTGTTCCTTTCAATTTGCGGAAGCAAAGCGCCGGAATGTTGATCTTCTTTTCGCTCTCTTTTCCTTGTTGAACTATCTCCCGACCTACCAAATTCCACACAAAACAAGTAATTGTGATCAACTTGTATATCGTTCATATAACATGTAGTGTAGTGGTAAGACAAAAAAATTTCATGAAGGTCTGAGATTTGTTTGTAAATGTGTGTGTTGTAAGTCTACGAACAATGAATCAAAAAATTAATATAACATGTATTTCCTAATTGACAGAATGACTAGCTTTCACAAAGACCATCTTAGAAAGCAGTCTAAGACTTTAATTAGAAGCGAAATAGTACAAGAATTTTTTTTTTATTAGGGGTTATTATCTACCATAAAGGTTATTACCTTGGATCATACAAAGAAGACTGGTAATGAGCAGAAATTTAATTGCAATTTGCAGCTTGGTGTTTGTCATCGTTTTGGCACCAAAAATATGAGAGGTTCAACTTCTTAATCAAGTCTTGAAGAAATAGTTCTTCGAATGTGGAAATTTATAAGGTTATGTGAGTTAAGATATAGAAACAAAAAGATACATAATTATTTTTTTATCATCATTTTGAAGAAGAGATGAGAATTCTATCATCTTATCTATAATGTTATCTCTCTTCCTTTAAATAAAATTTTGAGCGTTTTAAAGTAAAATATTTGATTTCAGTGTATCTCCTCATAAATTTTTTTTTTGTGTTTAAAAATTTGTATGTCTACTATATAATTAATGAAGATTACTGAGGTGACAATGGATGTACATCTATTAATTGTCCATCAATTGATTTTTTTTTTTTGCATATCTTTGATATTTCAGTGAATCTGCTCTAAAATTGTTTGTTGTGTAAAAATAGTCATATAGATGTGCAATCTACGACCAATGAAGATTTAAGGTAGAATTTCACGTATATCTTTCAAAAATTTCAAAATTACGTATTTTCTTCTCTAGATTTAAATATTACGTATTTATCCTTCGAAATTTTAAAAACTAACAAATTTATCCATTTTATTGTTTTTATATTAAACTCGTTTTAAATGTGTAAAATATACTTTTACCCTTCATTAAAAGCATTAAAAATGTAGCTTGTTTATGAAAAATATCGGTCTTATATTTGAACGGTTTCTCAGGACAAATTAGTTATTTTGTACTCTTGATGTGCCTGGTGACATTAAAATATACTTGTTTTATCCTTAATTAAAAGTGTAAATAAATCTTTCTTGTTTAATATAAATGTCGGTCTGAAATTTGATCGATTTTTGATACATACACAATAGTATACCTACATGCCACCATATATAGGTCAGGAGTACAAAATGACTAATTTGCCTCCAAAAATGGATCAAATATAAGACTGACATTTTTCATTAAATAAGTATATTTTTTTAATGTTTTTAATGAAGAGCAAAATAGATATTTTGAACATTTAAAATGAGTTTTAATATAAAAGGCAATAAAAATGAGTAAATTGCGAGTTCTTACAATTTCAAAGAATAATACGTAATATTTAAAACTAGAGAGAAAAATATGTAATTTTAAAGTTTTTTTAAGAACATACAAGATTTAAAGACATGACAATTTATATATATACCAGGTCAGAAATCCGCACGTGCTCCGCTGCAAAATTACAAACTATTTATAATTATGACAAAATCATTTGACAAATTTGTAATTAGCAATTACCAACTTTTTGCAGTTTGATCAATAAACAAAAAAAATAAGTAAGATGTTGATATGAATATATTATTCTTATTATCATCTTAGAAAAAAAATTAAAATTATCCTTATACATATAAATTTATTCCTCTACCTAATATGGCCGAAAAACATTTCGAATCTCCGATCTTATTGAAGTAAATATTTGATAATTCAGTGTATCTCTTCTTAAATTTTTCGTTGTGTTAAAAAGGAAAAAAAGTGTGTGCTATATAAATATTCATAAAGATTCGATGAGATGACAATTAATATATCTATTGTCCATGATTTTTTTTTCTCTCCCAAATATCTATGCACATCAATTAATTTTTGCATATGATAGTTTAGTGTATCTCCTCTTCAATTGTTTGATGTGTTGAAAAGGCAAGTCATATATGCTGTACTAGTATCGTGTTCATGAGTTCTAACGGAGACACATTATGAAAAATAAAAAAATTTCATAAATATCACATATTTTTAGGAAATAAAGAATAGAGAAAAAAAATTTAATTATTGAAGAATGTCAAGAGGGACTAAATGAATTTGTTATATGTATAGAATTGTTTATCTGAAAGAGGATAGAACCATGCCAAATCTTTAGGAACACGTTATAACGCTTTGCTCACTCATTATAACAGGTTGTAACTCGTTGTGACGTCTTGCTGAAGCGTTACAATAACGCTTGTCCCGAGAAAATCCAGCATATGTATCTTCTCTCTCCTCCTAAGGCATTATGAAGCCTTGGGCACTCGTTATAACGCCTTAGGGACTCGTTATAACGGGTCTTGAAGCGTTATGGTAACGTCGTGCTCTGTTTTGAGCATTGAAGTCTTTCCTTGATGACTTGATCATGTCTTGACTTGTGCATGGCATGTTTGAGCATATTTGACATTAGTGTGTACCTGTTTTAACTTGCATCTTAACCAAAACTCAAGTGCAAGGTTAGTACTTTAATTGTTTTGTAAATTATCAAACAAGAGATGAGTTTAATCCAACATACATTTCATCGAACACCTCTTGTGCATCACCAAAAACATAAAATAGTTCATTTATTTCTTGCACAATGGTGGATAAAAGTTATATCTAAAGAGACTGTCAAATCTCTTGATAAAGAGGAGTCGATTCCTCTTCTAGGTCTCTTGGAAAGCCTTCGTCTTCCTTCTTCTTCCATAGAAACACTCTTGTCTCTTGATTCACCTTGAACCTAAACAACAACCTAAAACACCCTTAGATTAGATAGATGGATGTAGAGGTTAGAACTTAGATCCCACCTAGATCTTCAATCTTCAATGAACAAGCTATTTTTTTTTTGTGGCTAAACCTTGCAAGAGAAGAAGAGAACAAGAGAAGGATTTCTTTCTTCACAAGAGAAGAAGGGATGAATAATAACAATATTCACGGTTACTGTAGCGGCGGCTACTGTAGCAAGAGAGAGTAAAAATTTTCACACAAATTTTGTCAAGCATCTCTCTTTATATAGTCAAACCCTAGGACAATTTTTGTGTTAATTATTTGTATAAATGTCATTGACTATTCTCTAATTATATTTTGCAACAAATTAATTTATGACTAAATAATATGATAATATTATTTAATATGTGTTCATTATTATTATTATAATGCTCCAAAACATTATACAAAATAATATGCACATATATTCTCATAAATTTATTTACGATCTAAGTATGTCATTTTGCATGATATATTATTTTCACATTTTATCACATGTATTTTATCTCATACATCATACAAAATATAAAATACTTGTTGTTTCTATTCAGTTGGTGTGACCTTACAGAGGATCTACGCCATCTTCGGATATAATATAAATTACTCTGTATTATGAATTACAAGAGGTTTATCACTACATTATAGTCTCCCAAACGACATAATCTTTACATGTTTGATCCATTTGATTCGTGTATACATGTCTCATGATATTTTAAATAACATACAAAATATGATCTTGTCATTTTTGTATTATATTATTTTCTTGGTCTCTCAAGTGAATTAAAAGTATAACTACATCAGTTATATTGCATGCAATATAATTTCACTTTATCAAGAATCCCACTAATATCATAACTCAAATAATTGAGGGACAAAAATACTATTGACATATAAATTTATCCCGCACAAGTTGTACATAACGAACTACTATATCATTTCAATCATTTGAATAGACTTTAAATAACAATCCCATAATATACTTCTCATGGAAAAAAACTTATAAACATTAATGACACAAAACACAATCCATATATTGTTCCATCAGATTAGGTCATGTTCAGTATATAAAGTACCATCATTTCATATACTTATGTCATTAAATGATGATCACTTATCAATATTTATAGAACCACAATGTACTTTTAATTGACATGACAATCTTAATGATAAATAATGTTTCTTTTAATTACCACAATTGTGAACATATTTAGTATTATATATTTTTCATCTAAAGAGTTCTATATAATTCATGATCACGAGCATCTTCTTGAACACTTCTAAATATATAACATATTAATTACTAGAAACATAAATGCATAATAAAATTTAAATTCATGAACAATCCATAAATTTAGTATAAAAAATATAACTTTCAAAACACACATTCTTCACTCACATCCAGTCGGATTGATTTTGCATATGATTTCGATTTCAATTTCGAATTGTGTGTAGTAAAGAGAAAGTGGTTCTGGATTCTACCATGCTGAGAGATTTTAATGAGAGGGAGGAGATTAATGGTGCCTAAAGATGGCAGTCTCTCTCTCACATGAGCACAATTATTTCAAATGAATAATCAAGAAAATAAAGCATAGACTTACTGATAAAGTCTCCCAAATAGCGTCTCCAATCGATCAGAGAGGGAGAGAAACAGAGAATGTGAGCGAAAGGAAGGAAGAGGGCATCGGGTCAAGGATAAGGTAGAATTGGCGGTGGCGAGCAACGGGCAGCGGTGGGATAGCGAGCCTCAACAGATCAAAGGCACACTCGACAAAGAGAAGATGCTCGACACGATGGCTTGTTTGGATCATCGGAGGGGATCGCCGCTTTTTCCAAGGGGGTTGCGTCTTCTTCTGTTGGGGTAGTTTCGCTTGCTTCCCCCTCCGAAGGAGTGCTGCAGAGAGACGGGAGGGGAAAGAGAGGAGGGGAGAAGGAGAGAAGGGAGGGTTTGTGGAGGAGATGGCGGAGGAGGAGGGGTTTTGGGTGGAGAGAGATACGAAGGAAGGACTGGGAGGGGAGATGAAGTCGATCAGGCAGTTTAGGTTTGATTTTGAGAGAGAAGACTTAGGTTTGAGCAATGAACTACGAGTGAGATGAGTAGGAGCATGATGATGATGTGATAATTCGTATAACGATCTTGATAGAACAAAATGAGCTCTTCTACACTCTATTCTATATGCTTATAGCAGATCGAGTGTTGCAGATTCGATCAAATGATTTATATTAACTCCAAAATTTTGAAAGAAAAATTGATTCGTCGTAGAGTCTGAACATTCAAGGGTAATATATTGTTTATATATTTCTCAAAATGACAGTTAAGCTAATCAGTATTTCAGTAATTATTGATAAGGAATCAAATCTTACATTTTAGCTTACAACTTGCATATGCATTAATTAAGCACACAGTTTATTCATGCTGATCAAACTTGCATCAATTCCACACAAATGAATTGTCTCCTACATATGTCATTCTTCACTTTAGCAGAAATATATTTTACTGGCATTTAGACCAGCATTCTTTCTGATCTCTATAGCATGGTCTACCTTTCTTTACTGCACAACAGTAGCAACTGTAAGGATTATTAACATCACCACATGTATCATGAATGCAAAGCGCCGGGATGAAGATCTTACTCGCACTTTCGGCTCCCTGCACCGGTGTCCCCTGACCTACCAATTTAAAACAGTTCAACTATTGAGCTACATGAGAAGGTTAGTTTGGTACTTCTGTGTATCTTGGTAAAAATAGTTTAGTTCCTCAAAATTTTACATATTGTGCATTAAATTATGTATGCATAATATAGGTTACAAATTGTCAAATTGAATAATTTGAAACCTGCTGGCCAAAACTTGTAATAAAATATCAGTTTGTTATATGATTAATCAATTAACAAGAAAAAAAGGATTACGCACTATAAGGTCTGTAATTCTTCAGAATTTATCTCTGACCATATGCTTGCATAAAATTAATCAGGAAATTAAAGCAAGATACATATATAATCAAAAGTGCCTAGTAACCCAAATCCTTACAGAACAATATTTCTAAAATGGAGGAATTAATAATGTCTAGAACCAACAATAAAGAAACATCTATAAATAGAAATTAAAGACATTACCTTGGCTCATACAAAGGACATTACTAAGGAGAAGAAATGCAAAAATAATACAAAGCTTAGTGTTCATCTTGATTGTGTCTCATAATTTGCTAATGGTTGTCCTTTTATTTTTGGTATTCTAACTGTTGCCTAAATCAGACATATCCTGAAACAGAGACAGAGTGGAGCCAGCTAGAGTTTCTATTCTCTCACTCGTTTGTTTATCCTGTACAATGTTTTATGACCATGGAATTCTTTTTTTAGTTTGTTTTGTTACAAAAGCTCAACAAAATTAACATGGTCTGATCTGTGTTGTACAGGTTCCAACACGGCAGAGGATAATGGCTATCTTATCTCATTATTGTTGGTTTGTCAGGATGACTATTAAGAAATAACTAGTATCAGTGTCAGATTTAATTGCTACGGATCAGATTTAATTAGAATATTATTTTTTTGATGATTTGTAAGTAGCTTTTAAAGTATTTTAAAAAAAATGTATTTTTTGTTAGCTTCATGAAGTATTTAACCGGCAGTGAAGTAATGTTATAAAAAAAATTCATAGTTTAAAGTTAACTCATATAATAATGTCCAAGAATAAATTAAAAAGATTTAATTTTAATTCAATGTAAAAATAAAAAAAATTAAGATACATAATAGTAATAAGTTCATTGAGAAATTAAAACACTTGATTAAAATATTGTGTCCGTGCTTTGCTACGAAAACATATTATTAAAAGCAATCAAAATTTCATATATATATGATATATTTTTTAAAAAAATTAAAAATATAGTGGAAAATTAATTATTCAACAATATTCACAAACAAAATTTAATGGTTTAGTTTACATTTAATTATGAACAAAAATTGAATTGTATGTAATACTAAGTTAAATCAATATAATTTTTACTCCAATTGGTTCATGTGCCTTGAATTTGTCAATGAGAAAAAGATTTTTGGTCAAATATTGCAATAGAAAAAATATTCAAATTATAAAACTCATAAGATAATATTAATTTAATGCAATGCGTACCTTATTCTCAAAATCAAATCAAATTCTGATGTTTTGAAATTCAAATAAAGTCACATGCGGCGTGGCGTACCTTAAATTTTCAAGTTTAGAAGGTTTCTTGCACAAAAAATGTTGTTATGTTTGGAAAAAAAAATAACCATTTTTGTTTACAATAATAACAAAGAATCCTATGCATATATCATATATGGAATGAGTAATTATGATATTATGTGACAAGACTATAAAGCTCTATCGCTGAATATTTTGTTTCGCTATCGTTATAGAATAATTTCGGATCTCTATACGGTAAAGTAGAAGTTATGCCGCAAATTTAACAGTAAAGCTTCATCGTAAGTCTGTGGTGAAATTCGAAAATTAAAATCAAATCTGAACCGTTGTCGAATCATAACAATATATGTGTTTAATATATAGCAAATATAAGGTGATGATTAATTGAATTAATTCATCATGTATTAGAAAAGGAAATCAAAATCCAGAATGTTCACTAGTGTTATATGAACTTCATCGAACCATCCGTTTCTGATTGGACAATAATAAGGGAAGAATCATCCGTTTCTGATTGGACAATAATAAGGGAAGAATTTTGTTCGTAATAACAAAGGGTCTGTTTGGCACTCCAAGAAATAGCCTATTCTTTGGAATAGATTTGCTATTTCAAAAATTGAAAGTGCCAAACACGATTTAGTATTTTGGAATAGAGTTGGTTTTAGCTAATCCGCTATACCACCCATATGGTGGTATAGCCGGTTTAGCAATTGTGGAATAGACTTCGGTTTAGTATTAGTATATTTTAATAGCCGATTTACTATTATTATTATTCATTAGTGTTATTAATATATTATTATAATATTTATTGTTATTATTATATTATTATTATAATATTATTATTATAATATATTATTACAATATTATTATATTTATTGTTATTATTATTTTATAATAATATAATAATATTATTATAACAATATTATTTTTATAATATAATTATAATATTATTAAATTTTTGTATTGTTATATATTATTATATTTTTATATTATTATATATTATTATAATATTATTACACTATAATAATATTATTATATTTTTATAGTGATATTGTTATAATATTATTATATTATCATAGTAATATTATATTTATTGTTATTATTATATTATTATATTTATCGTTATAATATTATTATTACAATAATATTATAATAATATAATATTATAATATTATAATTATACTATTATTATATTATAATAATATAATTATATTATAATAATATAATTATATTATAATAATATAATTATATTATTACAATATTATTATATTATTATATTTATTGTTATTATTTTATAATAATATAATATTTAATAATAATATAATATTTAATAATAATATAATAATATTATTATAATATAATAATTATAATTATATTATTATGATATAATTATATTATTATAATAATATTATTATATTATTTATCTTAATATCACTCTTCAACTATTCTATTCCAAATCACAAGTGCCAAACAACATTGAATAGTCTATTCTACTACTCTTCTACCACTTTTCCAAAATCACACTATTCTAGCTCTATTCTACTTTTTTAGCTATTCTAGTTCTATTCTTTGAAATGCCAAACGGATCCAAAGAGAAGCATATCTATTCTATATCTAATTTATTTAAGTACCAAAACGCAAGAGAACGATTATATTATTGAATACTACAATACTAATTACTCCAACGATCAATCTCTTCATAAATAAAAGAAATTGGTGTTGTGGTTTATATCAAATGCAAGTTTCTCAAATTTCAAATATAATGTCATAAATATGCATCTAATATAATAGGTTGTATGTAAATACATGTACAAACTCTAGTATAATAGATTTGAAGTTAACACACAAGTAGAACTAATTGGTTTTTTTAATTATTAATAAGCAATAACAATGGGGGATTGATATTATTAATTAATTATGTTCACCAATAGCTAACAACAACCATTAGCCACATCCATGAACTTTTAGAAAGATTTTGAAACATCGAAAAGACCTACCTACTTGACAGTCTTAAATACAGTGCTTAAAATGAGTTTCAATTTGCTTTGGCGTATTGACAATCTACGATTGGTTTGAAATCTCAATCAAAAGATTTTGCATCTCCATGTTACAATCTTCAACAACCGAATTGCTGGTTAAATCCCAAAAACGAGCTTAGAAAGCAGTTAATAGAAGAATACAATTTGAATATTTCACTTTTCCACGGCCCAAACCCAAACCCAAACCGTAAACTCAACTATCAATCCCTCTATAAAACCCTCGTTGCCTCCAACCTAGGGTTTCTTACACTACTTGATCTTATCCGAGCGAGCGGCGCCGCCTGAGCACGGTTCACCTCGCCATGTCGAGACAGCTGCCCGGACCTATCCGATTCCTTCGGGGTTCGCTGGTAGCTCCTCGCCAAGTCGCGTCGGTGCACTGAAAGATCGGCTGTGTCAAACTCGCGATGAAGACAGTTCGCGGTCGGAACTCGATCCAAAGAGACGAGCGATGATGGCAGCGCGAGCTTTCAACAAATCAATAATATCTATTTTGGCTGCTTTTTGTTTTGTTTTGTTTTGTTTCTCATTTTCTATTTCGAATCTTGAATTTGTCCTTTGATTGCATTGATACGCATTTTTAAAATCCGTTTTCAATTTCTGTTAGTTTGTAATTTAATCTGTAGCTTATTCTCAATTTCTGTTGAGATTTTTTTCAGAAATTAGTTTTGGTTTGCCTGTTATTTTCTTCAGGGGCGGGATCTATTCAGTATTCGCGATACATAATTTTGGCAACTGTAAGATAATTATTTACGGCTTGGATAATCTTTACGATTTTCTGTTTCCTCTGTCAATTAGTCCTTTTGGAGGATTTAGAAACCATGAGTCTATAAATGTGTTATAGATGAAGGATGTAAGTTGTTAAAAGAATTAATGCTAATATTTTTTATCTCGTTTTGTTTATTGTTGATAACATCTATTATTTTGTTTTTTTTAAACTCACCTTAGTATTACTACAAGTGGTAGTGAATCTTTTTTCTCAAAGGAAATGTTGGTTGCGATTTCTAGTGAAGAGCAAGTGACTGTGGATATGGAAGTGCTGGAGTAAGAGGAAATGACAGAGATGAAAATCAAAATGGCAGAGATCATGTTTCATTTAGTGTTTTTGTTTTGTTTTTTAGTTGCTTTTTTTGTCTGTGGACTAGTTATTTTATTATGCTCATCCTTTGTTTTTGGTTTGATGCATTTATGTAGAGTAATGTTGCAACTTAGGATAGTTCTCAATAGTATTTGGATATGATTATTAAACTATTTAAAAAGTTCTGAATTGTTTATGAAGTTCTGATTTGTACTTATTTTTAGATTTGGATAAGTTTTGAAAATATGTTTCAAATAGTTTAAGGGAAAAACTTAGGTATGCAGAAGTATGTACATCAGATATTCAGAATCACTTTGAATCGTTTGATTCTGATCTGTAATGCAGATCTTGTTATATCCAACGGTTCAGCAATTCGGAGTACCTCTAATGTACCATGTATTTTTCCCGTAATTAAATCGTACTTCACAATAATACTTTTGATGCCATGTTTTTATGTGGATGCTGGTTTTGAATGTCAATGAAGTCAGTGGGTCGTCTCACCATTTAGTTAGAGAATGAAATCAGGTATTGATTAATATTTTCAAGGTTTAGCATTTACTTTTGTTTACTTCAAGAATCACCCAACTAGTACAAGTTGGAAATCACAATTTTATGTTAATCTTCTAAGAAAGGAAATCACAAGTTTTCGTTGTGAAATGACACTATTTCTCAATATTTCTACATTTAATTTTTTTTGTAGATACCAGCTACTTTTAGTAGGGTCGAGCCCAATTGTTAAGTTGGTATTAACATTTTCTGGCTTCCTAAATTGAAGATCTGTACTGAATTTTGGTACTGGCATAATGTTAGTTGAGTACCTTGATACTGTACTGCTTGCCACCTGTAGTTGCTTGCACTTGGCAGTGCATACCACTGCAGTTCATTAGTAGAAAGCTGATTCAGACTATTTTTTTTCGTACTCATATTTTTTCATCTTAGCAATTTTGTTAACCCCTTTGTTTCTACACCCAGAATAATTAAATCAACATTATAGAAGGTAATATTTGGATACTGTTCTGTGAATTTTCTCATAAGAAAAATCAAACTAATAGGCCCTTGACTTCCAAAGAGAACAAGTAAAAAATGTTACCTACATGCCTATATTTTCTTCATTTTTTTCATTTTCATGTGTTGCAGTGGATAATAGTTGTCAGTGTGGAGATGCTATGATACATTAAAATAATGAGTGTTAAATCATTTTTTTCGTTTGATCGGAGCAATATTGGTACTTCTCTGTTAAATTATGTGAAAAGAAGCTGGTAAAAAATGGCTGCTTTGTCAGATAAAAAAAAGCAGGATGAGAGCTTATAGTATGTCAGATAAATGCATATCAGCATTTGATATCATGTCTCTGTGAAACTAGCAACATTTCTTTCCCTTGGCATCTGAAACTTTCAATGTATTTATTTTTCCTTCTATTTTTTTCAGCATATCATGAAATAGCAATGTCCCTGTTGTTTGGCAATCAGTCAACCACAGATGGCAATAAGCAGGTACTGTAACATAGAAAGGTAGTAGTGCAATTATTTGCTGCTTGATGATTTGCCTGCCTGACAGTGTGGAATAATTTTTTTCTACTTGCATTTGCAAATACTCTTTGGCTAGCTGAACCTAATCTTTTCAAATTTTCTGTTAATCCGCATACGCATATGCGTTATGCGGTTCTTACATAGAAAATCCGCATATATTAATTTTTGCACAAATATTAAATTTTGCATATGCGTTCTGTTCTACATATGCGGTTGTCTTTGCAATTTACTTCATGCATATATTAATTTTTGCACAAAATAATATATGAACATGTAAAGAATGTAAGAATATATATACAGTTTATTCATCCATTTTAGTAAACTTAGGATCCTAAATTTTGTTTATCAAATTTCAGCTAAATTTTGTAACGGGTAACATATAATGGTTTTTTTTATGAAGCGTGTAATAATGTGTAAATTGCTTGAAATTGAAAAATCAGTCAGTTTAATAATCTGGTTATACCTTTTCTAT
>CAXKVX010004511.1:0-23321 GCA_964058865.1 Eleocharis quinqueflora
TTTGATGGATGATTCTTGCGTTGGAAAATTACGCCTCCTATTGAGATTTGAGGTATATAAATTTTCTCTGTTATTTATGTTGTCGATCTTTACGTTAATACTTATTTCTACTCAAATAAAACTGTGATTTTAGCTCCATGAATTGATTTGACATCACTTGTGAAATTATTAAAGATGTGATTTTTTTTGTCAAATATTTTTTATTATTTTGTGAGTACATGAGCTGTGAAATTGTTAAGTAGTGAATTAGTCATTTTTTCTTTGTCTTGTATTGACTACTGAGCATAAGTTTGAAAGATTCGAAAACAAGTAGCGAGTTTCTTAATTTATTGCAAGAGTAACAAACAAATGTAGTATCTTTTTGTAGAACTATGTCCAAATTTTGATTTTAATTTTCTAAAAACAAGGATGTTGACTTGCATGTGGTTCAATGTGTTAATATATATGGAGATTATATGTGCTTAATCACAATATATTTTAGAATTATTTTTATATTAATATATATGAAGCAATTTTAAATTTGTGTTCAATGTGTTAATATATATGAAGCAATTTTAAATACACATACTTTGTTGTAATGGCTTCTGATCATGAGCTCATGTTCTTTGTCTAACAGCTAGGTTAGTGTGTCTGGCTATTCACATGTTCTTTGTTGCATATAACAAATTATGTGAATTTCGGTGTCTTTGAGCTGTATGGTGATATAGCACTTGCAGATGTCCTGAATTGCAAATCTCAACTGTTTTTACATGATTAGTTATGATATGAACTTTGAGAAGGAACATATTTGAATAATTTTTATTTCATCTTTTTCTCAGTTTTCATGTCTGGATTACATCTAATACAAAAACCTCTATAGGATATTCTCATGACATTGATAGCTTCTCTAGAATATTCTCATGGCATTGATAGCCTCTCTAATGGACATCTCTACTATTTTATACTCACATATATGAATTTTATATGAATTTTTCATCTGTTTGTTACTATCATTGTGCTCGTGTATATGAATATTTCCTTTTTATTTATGTATGTTCCTAGATGCTCGAATAGTTACAAGTATTGTAAAAAATATCATGTAAAAACATCATGCAAGTGTTGTATACTCCTACAAATACTATTTGGGAAGAAGTTTTATGACCATGTACTGTTTTCGCAAATATTATATGGCAAGAAGGTAATCTTTTTATTCTATTGCAAAATTCATTCCATCTATGCTCATTTAGAATTGTTAAAAGATTCTATAATTTCGTCATTGGCATTTTATCTAGGGATATTTTTTGTTTGGCTGGAAGATAAAACTTGATTTTGAGTTCCTACTTCTAAGAATATCTAACTAATTATAGCATTTCTTATTTCGCAGCTTATTTCTAACTCGGATTCCAAACTAGGTCAGCATTCCAAACTTATGAACGACATGGTCATAAAAGAGATATGTTTGAGGTATATGATATTCTCAGCTAGAACCACATTATCCCTGTTACAACAACATCCATAAACCACTGAAGATTACCAACAATTGAATTTGTTTACTTCCTTTTTGTTTTGGACTTTGTTAAACATCAAGTGAATTTGGTAACCTTCTTGGTAGGTACAGGCAAGAAATTTCCTTAAAAGAAGGTAAGAGCTATTTTTTAAGAACTCAAATACCCCTCTATTTTGGTAAGTACAAAATTCAAAGTTAGTGCTCTGTATTTTTCAAGTATATCAGAATCCGCAAATTTGTATGATGAGTTTAGTAAGGCAGAAACTTTGTATTATGAATTTTAGGAAACACTAAGGACCACAAATTTGAGAATATTGATCTGGCATTTCTGCCATTCATGGGCCACTCACCAGGGGAGATTGTCACTGAACATTAGTCTACAATGTTGTCGCAATGGAATTTTAAATTTGAGAATTTCGAACATGCTAAATTCCTAATTGCGTGGATCTGGTGAATTAATGAATCCATTGTTTCGTTGTGATAATATGTTGCTGGCGTTTTGTAATGTTCTACTTCTTACTTGTAGGGAGAGGCATAACCAAACACAGGGCAGTGTCACAGGCAGGGCTTAAGTGATCTCAAAGGTCTGCAGGAAGAGGCTAAGGTGGTCATTGAGTATTTTGTTTGAACTGGGTAACTAAATTGATGTATTGCTTGGTTTTTGTTTGAACTGGGTAACCAAATTGATGTATTTTGTTTGCAATTGATGTGTTTTGATTGAATTAATGTATTTTGTTTGAAAATGATGTATATATATACTAGCTGATCATTGGTATTTTGTGTCCCATTTGAATTTTGTGACAGGGAACTGTTATCTTAGCATAATTAGTAAAGTAACTATTATAAGAGAAAAAATAAAAAGATGATGTTGTATTTTTGTTTTGATTTTTTTTGTACTAAATTAATATATAGTCTCACATCAAACAACATCATTTTCTATTTTTCTCAATATACATAATTGTTGTTAAATGTCAATTAAAGAGTTTTTGAAACAATTAAAACCTTAAATGACACCCTGATGTTAGATGTCATTTATTTTTCTTTTAAAACTTGTAAATTATAAACTATATTACAATTTTTTTATTAGATTTTTAGTTCAAATTAGAGATAAATCAGAACTAAAAGCACGGAGAAAATGTTACTTATAAATTCTTCTTGAGTTAACACACAAGAAGGTACACCACACACCTAAATATATGTCAGTGGCCATGTTATCAAACTGTAGTGCCTCATTGATCATTTCTGTACATTATTGTTTTAGACGTGATACATATCCATTCCTCATATTCATTATAGATCTATTGTTGACAATGTTTAAGAAATGTTCTTTAAAAAATACTTATAATGTATGTAGTCTTAGATTAAATAACGTTGACATATTGATAGGCAGATTTTAAAATAAAAAACTCCTCATATTTACATATCAAAAGCAGGAGGATGTAAAAGCAACTATATCTCTAAATTCAAGTAACACTTGCATTTCATACAAATCTACCTACGGGCTATGATAACTCTAAATCTAAGTAACACTTGCATTCCATACAAAGCTACTGCCCATCCTTCTTATTTCATTTATCAGAACCTCTATGTAAAAGTCCAGATCTGACAAGGTCAAAGGACTCATTAGTTATAAACTTTTTTTTTTTTTGGAAATTTCAAGAATCATGTTTGAGGTTTTATTTCCATTCCAAGCACTGATTGTGAATTTCTTATAATATGAACATATTTTAAACAAAAAAAAAAGAAAAGTGGCTAACTATTATACTTATATGTTTAAATCAGTTTACACTTGCTCAAATTCTTAAATAAAACTTCGTGTTCTAAATGATTTGATGAATAGAAAAACATGTCAAAAATGTCATTCTCTCATGTTATTTTGTTACTGTATCTTTTTTCAATTTGTTTTACATATGAAACAGGTAACTATATTGTAAATATATAATTTTTTTATAGTTCCTTCTACTATATTATTGTATGTAATTTATTTAATTAATTTACTTAACATTGTTGTTAATAATATTTTTTAAATTAGAGATTTATACTCCAAAAATCGAGCAATATATTCTTCAAATAATTAAAACATATAATAAATATGTATTAATACAACAACAATTTTATCAAATTTATATGATAAATGCATGCTTCTAAAATAATACCATTTATCACAACAAAAATATCTTTAAAGACGCGGCGTAGCCGCGCTGCGTTTTCTAGTTAATATAAAAAGTAAACTACTATAGCAGATTCAGATTCCCAGAGAATTGGTGCAAATGCCCGATCCCTCCGGTTCGTATAACATTCAGTTCAAATTTTCTTCCTCAGTCCCTCCAGACTCCAGTACATACCAAAGGCCTGCTCTCAGCCTCTCTTTTCTCTAGTCATCACTAGTTCTCCCTCCCTTTTCTTTTCGTTTCCTATTTTGAAAAATCCCTCTTCAGTGTCGTTAGTGTGCGCCTCTTCTCCTCTCTCTCTCTCTCTCATGGCTTTCCGACAAGGTATTAAATCTGGAACTACCAGCTATCAAGTCCTAACATCTATTACCAAGACCTTTCGAATTCTACTGTTAACACTGAAATTTTCGTGTTTTTTCTTGCAACGGCGTAGATCCATGGCTGGAGATAATTTTGGAAGAAGGCGACAGCAACCTTGCTAATCCCAAATAGGAGTGGTGTACGGTCGAAGAACAGCACAAGCGAACGCGCAATCTGACACTAAAAAGTAACTCGGATCAAATAGCTCTTTTTCCCCATTTATACAATAGTTTTCTTTTATTTACAATTTGGGGGAAAAGCTTCTTGAATAAGCTCTACAGTATCTCACATTGAGTGAATTAGGGATGTGAAACTTGTTTTAATTTTCTCAGTGTGATTTTATTTCTTGTGTACTGTCTATCTTCCTTTCCGTGTCTTGTATATTAGCTTTTTAAAAGCTGCAAATCACTTGTATGCCAAAATAGTAGCTTTCAGCCCAGATAAATCTAAATTTTGCTGAAATAAGCCACAGATAACTCACATTAAGATTAAATTGTGCAGTAAGGTGGTAAGTTGATCCCAATGCAAGTTCTGCAACAGAAGGAAATGTTTACCAAGGAAATTTTTTTTGGAACCTAACTCTTGGTTTTGGAAAAAAATAGTAGAAGCCGGTCAAGGAGACAGGATAGAGCAAGCTCTGAAACAAGCAATAGTAGCAGCTGGAGCCACTCCCTCTCCATCAGGTTCTTATTTTATGAAATCCTTTGGATATATTTTTTCTTATTTGTCCACTTTTGACTTCGCTTTTGGTGGAATCCTGTATTATACTGTCTGACCCAGCTAGATTCCTTTTCATTCATGAAGGATTTTGTTGATTTGATGGTACCAGTTAGTTCATTCTAAGTTAACATTACATGATATATCGTTTCTCGCAAATGTACAATACAAATTGAACATATATTATGTGTTTGGTTTTCTGTTTTCTATTGTTGAATAAAAATATATTGTATTGTATTAAATGTAGTTTTTTCTCCTTACATTTTCTAACCTCTTCCTGTTGTTCTCGTTTTATTGGATTGTTCATTTTGTATTTCCTATCCTTTTGACAGAGGAAGAGAAAGCATTGTTCTAGAGTCTAGAGTGAATTTGCAAGCCCAACGAAAGCCAAAAGGCCCTTCTAAGACACCACCTAGACCCACTTTAAAGGCAATTCAATCTTTTTTATCCATTAATATTAAGAGAACACATTAATCGGGAATAAGAAAAATGTAAGTGTTTACATTTGTTATGAGGGGTTAACAATAGAGGAACAAATAGGTGAAATGGTACACCCAGCAAATTAACGTTCCAAAGTGGCTGAGCATAATCGGAGTAAATAGCAACTTCCCTTTGGGTTCTGAAACAAGTATCATAAAGTGTCTGTTTTATTTCTTTTGTACGTCATTTTGCACATTTTTTTCTTCTTTAAATCAGAAGCCCTCTAGTAGATCCAGTGGCCTTCCAATAAATCAACATTTTCACTGGTGAAGGTTAGAAAAAAAAAGAAGTACAATATGAATGAAAAGGAAAATAAGTACTTCCTTTTAATAGCTTCTGTTTGCAAAAGTATGCATCTGTTTTTGGGTGGGATAGTCTCCCATCTGTGTTACTTCAAACTTGTAATGAAGCAGAAAGTAATCTTGCATTGCAAATCTGACTGCTTGGACTGATCTTACCAACAACAAAAAGGAAAACCTGGTATGCTGGTAATTGCCAGTTGCATAATGGTACGTATTGCAACTTATGATGCATGCTACTTATTCTTGATTCCAGGTGTTCTTTACATTTGATCTGTTTTCATGATAAACATCATAATAATGTTTAATTGTGTGTTTTTTTTACAGAAGAAACATGATCCCTGGCTGCCTGACCTGTGAAAAGAGGAGTATTATGAAGAGATAGATGCATTTGAACTCTTGGAGGAAACACCTTCACCTAGGAAAAGCACCACATGGGCCATATGGGAAGTACAGCAGGTAGTCCCACTTGATTTGCCTGTCATCCTGGCTCGATGGAGCTTGTCAGAGATTAATGAAACATCGTTGGAAGGCCCATTTGATAAATCTTTGCTTCCTTTATTTGATAAGCTTGCTATAGAGGAGAAGGAAGGGGAAGCCGGAGAGGAAGTAGTAGGTACTGAGACTGCTGGCCATTTGGTGCCACATGATCTGCCAGTTGGTGAAGATGAGCATGTCAACGCCTTCACACAACTTTTGATGGTTTGCAAACAGACTGCACCAATTAGCCTCCAAGAAGTTCTTTCTGCATATTGGTACACTTATGATCTGTTTGAGCAGATTGTATTTTGAAGTTTTCTGTATTCACAAGTCTATGTTTCTGCTTGATTATACCAGAAAAGTTAACTAATAGTAGCTACAAATCTGATTTTATCATTTTAAATTCTTTATTTGGGTGTCTTTCCTTGTATTAATCTAACCATGTTTGAAGTATACTTGAAATATAATCGAGGGTACCTATAACTTGGTTCTTATTACATCTGCAAGTAGATCTAGAAGTTTCATTCCATCTTTGCTTCTCCTGTGATGTCTGTTGTACCAGGCTTTGTATATGAACACTTGTTTCATGACACCCTATTGAACTACCCTGGTTTCATGTTTTATAAATAGTGATCCAAGTAGCATAAAAAAGCTGGGAGAAGGAACATATGGAGAGGCATTTCGGGTGGGTCCCACTGTATGCAAAATTGTTCCAATAGTGGGGAGATCCTTGTCAACAATGAAGTTCAAAAGGTTTGTTGTATGCTGGTGCAATGTCTAAAATCTTGAAAATATCTAATTGTATTGCCTTTTATAAAGTTGCACTCTTCCAAGGCACGCACACCGATTCAAGGTTGGACTATTCACTTTTACTGAAATTAACTAACATTTATATACTACACCTAAATGTACATTTGTCCACCATTAATCAATTTAATGTTTAAGTCTATCCAAAAGAGGATACGAGAAAGAAATCCAAAAATAATATGAGGAATAATAGCATATATAGATAATAAGGTAAACAATATCAATTCTCCCAGACAAAAGAATGATTTGTCAAATTTGAAACCCTGGTGTAGGACTTCAGGATTCGCCCCCTCAGATGGGTCGTAACCACAAGCCTAAGGGTATTGTTGGGCGGGTCCCAAATCAACCACAGGCCCAACGTAATCGTTGGACGGGTCTCAAATCAACTACGATCCAACTAAAATCTGAGTTTTCAGAACGAAACGCCCTAGTAGAATGGAGCGGCTACAAAAAAAGCACACACTCGATCAAAAAGCGAATCGAGAAGCCTACCCTCACAAAAGAGAAGATAATAAATTAAACTATTCGTCTCAGCCGTCGTACGGAAATAAGGAACCGACTATCCATTTGAATAATAATAAAAAAGGAACTCCTTGACTAGTTAAAGCCAAGGGGAGGCCCAGATTTCCTCGTTACTTACTAAAAGTTAATAGGGAAACCCCTTCGAATATTTAGAGAGATCTCAAATATCGGCTAATAGAAATATATATAAAGAACATAATAGCTCCAATACTTCACGTATGACACGCATACTCTAAACTGAGAAACCGAACCTTAATCACTCAAAGAGGAAGTATTATAATACATATACTAATAATGATCTTTAAAAATGAAACTCTCTAACTGGCACTATGTGCCATCAAGTGATGATCACGTTTGATAGGCATTAGCTGAATGTCTATGAAGACAACCCGATACTAATACCCCACAGGTTATGTCAGACATCGTGACACGTAGACGTAGCACGTTGCCCTCACGCCACACATCCGGTTGGTGACCACCGGCCCGACTCTCATCACTCCCGACGAGAATACATATAATATTTTATACGCAACTACCTATTAAGTAGCTAATAGCCTATACGATCCGTATATCGGATCTTACATGCAAGATGAGGTGCAATGACATGCAAGTGCAGGTTGACCTCACTTAATGGTATAGTTACCAATATGTAAGTATGGCAGTTCAAGTCCTACGTGCTTGATTAATTATTGTTGGTAGTTTGGTACCACAATTCAGTTTAGGTAAGTCTGGTAGGTCCTAATAAAAGAGAAATGAATATAATCCTCAGAAATCCACACCTGAAACCAACGATGAAGTCGTATTCGTCAACAACTGCTTCATGACGACATCAGAGTTACTTACTTGAGAAATCGACGATCTTATTTAGGTCAATTATTCAATCGATTTATGTGAGTGTGTAGAGTTCCATGAAATATTAATTTACTGACGTTGGTAGAAGAGTGTAGAACTAACGTAGAATGGCTAAAAACAAGTGTTGGTGGACAAAGTGTGACTAACATTAGCATCGCAAATTTGATTTCTAGTACAACAATTATACAAGCAAGATGATTTAGAGAAATGGTGAGATTGGTCACGATGCATGAGTCAGGTAAGCAATACAGCAAGGACAAATAGAAATGGAATACTTGAATGACAATCACAATTTTACTGATAGGATCTGGCACCAGCCGAAATGAGTCTATACCTATAATAACAGAATATAATCTAGACAACACAATATGATGAAGGTATGAGAAGTGCAAATAGAATAAATCAGGAGACCTAGACAACAAGTTTCATTCACGAGAAAATGATAGCAATCATGCATCGCAAATGATGCAGCATGATAACAAGATCTAATTGATCACAACCAGAATGAAACACATAGACATACAAACGACACAACAAGCAAAATAAGAATTTGATAAGTGAAATCAACAAGAACACATTCACAATTAAGAAGGAATAAGGGACTCAGTCCTAATCACATTAATCAAGACTGGAACGTACCAGTATCATGGAAACCATACAACAATAAATTAAACCGAACTCAGAATCAACTAATAGGGATGGAAAGGTCAACTCTACGTGTAACATGAGTCATTTGTTACTTGTTACACCTAAGTTGGAAAGAACCAATGATACTACGATAATTGAAACAAAAGAAACAAAATAAGACATGGTATGCATTGCACATGATGGATTGTATATGATCTCGGTGGTCGGAGATACAAATTCAGAATCAATGGTGCAACCACTTAAATGGGTGACACAACCACTACAAAATTTTCTAAGGAAATGACTTCAAGTTTTCAACTGGCAAAATATGTATTACTCGAGAAGAAACTTATATAAGTGCAAGGTGACAGATACCCAAATGTATGATAATCAATGTGGAGCTTTTTCATGCATCAATGTTTCCAGAAAGGATACTTAACATCTCGAACACCAACGAAAAAATGTCGATAGTAGATATGTCATACGTCCAAGGATGAGTTAATCAACATGGCAAGATTTTCATAACTTAATGAACTAACTTAAGATTAAGCCAAGTCATTTACAAGAAGCCAATCGAGAGGATTTGATCGAGCAACAAGGAAACATAGACAAGAATAAAACACACGATACAACAAGAATTAGGAAAAATACATAGAGCTCTGAGATGTATCAAACATTGAAAGTATAGTCATGATGCGGGGAATAGTTGCATGCAAACAACCAAGCAAGAAACAGTAATTTTAAATGATTACAACAAGACTTAGCATTTTCAATACAAGAACCCTTGAGCACAAAAGAGAATAGAAAATTAGTTGAAAAGCATTCATTACTCGTCTACACCGACATCTATAGTTAATCGAGGTAAGAATAGACATTTGTTGCAATAAGATTTAGAATGCAAAGTCTCTGAAAGTCACCCGAACAAGAATAAAAAAGACTAATCACATTTAGGAGACTATAACACTAGGACCAAGTAAGATTCGAGCTCGTGGAATAATTACCATAAAAATATTAATTGTCAATCAAGACATGAAAAGAAGCAATAAGACATTGTTGTTGATAAATGCGCGAGCCTCTGGATACATATCAAACGAAAAAAAGAATAAATAAATGCAAGGAGTTATCGAGCAACTGATCAAGAAGCGAGAATTTAAGAACTAATACGACAAGATTTCATCATAATATACATAACCAAGGTACACCAATACTAATTGCAAAGCAAAGAGATCAACGATAAAGGACTCGACTATAATTTACGAAAATAGATAATGAGAGCAACATAGCTTGTCAACCAAAGAGTATAACAAATTTATCTATATAAGAATATAAGCAAATAACACGCCAGGAATATAATCACTAGGACACTCACATAATCATATAGCAATAAGGATTCACAAAAACGCTAGAAGAGAACACAAGCAAATATTCACATACAGGGAGGGGAGGGGAGGCCTCAACCCTAACAGAATGTACAACCGGAGTTGAGAACAAACCAGAGATGGAGATATAAAGCGAGCATAATGTCCAGCCGAGTCGGATCGACCTTGTGAAATGAAATACAAGTCAGTGAAATTTAAAGGAATCGCTAAGTTACGAAATTTTACAACACAATCCTTCAATTCACAACTGGATCCAGATTATTCGCAAGGGACTTTAATAGCGCACATAGCAAGTAATTACATAAACAAGAACAACTACAAGAAGGTCTTTAGAGCAATCTAGGGTTATGAGACTTACCAAATATGAGAGGAACATGAAATCAACCACAAGGCAGCAAGGACGTGGGTGAAGAGCAACATGGGAAAGAGAGGTTGCGACGACATCGACGAGTGCAGTCGTGGCGGTGCCTCGCTGGTCACCACATAGAAGGTGTGGTAAGGGGGAGAGAAGCAAAACGAGGGAAGGGAGTCGGTTAGGGGTTTGGCTGAGTGGTGAAGGCTACCGAAGGGCGCACAACCGCTAGGGTGCGGTGGCGCGTCATCGATCAAGGCAGTGGCAAAATGAAGGAATCGGGAAGAGTGAGGTAGGAGGTGAGAGAGGACAGAGGTGTGGTCGCGACGCGTGATTCGACCTCGGTATGGTGTATCAGGAAAAAGAAAGGAGAGGACATGACAGTGCATGGAGGTTGAGGTGTGGCCTTGGGACGGGTTTGCTGGGGCGTCGCTACATAGGACGAGGCAGAGCTCGCCGAGCGTCTTGGAGGAGCCGAGACAGAGGAGGAGAAAAGGGAGAGCAAGAGATAAGAGAAGTAGGGTGGGGAAGGTTCGGTGAGTACGGGAGAGGTGCTTCCCGGAGGAGAGAGGTGATGCGGTGGCGGCGACGGCCACGTGCACCGGGAAGATGGTGAGGCGGAGGAATCGAGGAAGAAAACTTCCCTTTTTCTGCTAGGTCCCGACAGAGAGAAGAAGTGCGGAGATGAGGTGGCACAGACGGTGAGGGGCCGACCTGGAGTTGGCTTGGCGCCGGCGACGATTCCACCGAGGGGGAGGCGATGCCTCTCTGTTTCTCTCATCTCTCTTCTTTTCTTTTTCTCTTTTTTTTTTTCTATCTGTCGCACCTATAGAGAGGTGAAGAATGAGTTTAGAAGAGAGGTGGGTTTTGGGATTCAATAGATTTTTGTTTTTTTGGCAGAATTTCATATAAAGGCCTCTAAAACTTCAATATTACATATTTAGCCACTAAAATCTCATAATTACATATTTATTCATTTAAAACACAAAACGTTTCATATAAAGGCTTCTAAAATTTCAATATTACATATTTAGCCACTGAAATCTCCTAAATACAAACTCGACCTGGCCTGAACCCTAGGGCTGCGACCCGAGGCAAACCCGTGCGGACCCGTAAAAAAAGCGAGGGTCGAAGACGGATAGCAACCATACTTCTTGGAAAAAACTTGTGTTAAAATTGACCTGCAAACCCGTCGGCTCGGCCAACCCGTCAAAACTCGGCCCTGCAAACCTGTCGGCCTGGCCAACCCGTTGACTCGGGCGAGTTAGGCCCGACACAGCCCGACATGTTTTCAATTCCCTACCTCTATTAGTGTTTTAGAGTGTCCGCACGAGTTTTAACACTGGTTTTTTTCAAAAAGGATGGTCACTACCCGTCTTCGACTCTAGAGTTTTTTGGACGAGTTCGCACGAGTTTGCCTTCGGTCGGGCCGAGCCAGATCGCGATCTCGGAGTTTTCGGGCCGGGTCAAACACATACAAATTTTGTCAAATACCTAAATAGAGGAGAAGAGAAGCGGTGTGAAATAGAGAAGCTAACGATTATACCCTTCTTCCCAAACCTGGTCCGACAAACTCGTGGCCCGACCAACCCATTGACTCGGGCAAATTTGACCCGATCCGACCTGGGTCGACTCGTTTTCAATTTCCTACCTCATTTAGTGTTTTAGAGTGGTAATTATCATTTACTTGTTAATTTACATTAAATTTATTAATTTGCAGTTATGTTGGACAATAATAAAATATTTTGTGTTTTACTTGAATAAATATGTAATTATGAAATTTGAATGGATAAATATGTAATATTGAACTTTTAGAAGCTTTTGTGTGAAATTTTTTGTGTTTTAAATGACTAAATATGTAATTATGAGATTTTAGTGGCTAAATATGTAATATTGAAGTTTTAGAAATCTTTATATGAAATTCTGCCTTTTTTTTTGAGAGAGAGAGTGAATGGGGCTTGGATCCAATACAAAAATTCTATCTGTCATTGTTCAAAATGTGAGTTCTTTGTTTCACTTCAAGGTTTATATAGATTGCATGACTCATCAGTTTGGTGTTAATTATAAACCATATTATATTTAGAGAATTGATTGTTAACTTAGACGATTAGCCACAAATCAGAGTATCATTAGATTTTTACTGAATTTTATTTTTGAGTATAAAAATCTTATTTAGTAATGTTTAATATTGTGTTGGATTAATTTGAGTGATTATATTCACACACAAAAATTATGATAGTTGGAACATTTAATTATTCCTTTTGAAGTTTAGGTTCGGTTAATTATTTCATGATTGATTTCAAAATTTAATTTTATCATCAGTCATATTTATTACGTTTTGCTAAAGTAAAATTTGCAGGATCAACAAATTTTACTTAGTTTTGATTTCGGACCTTTTCGTGGATTGTTAAATAATAAATTTTAATTTTTACGTATTTTTTCTATGCTACATTTGGGCTAAGATCTTATTTAACAATTAATCTTGTAATTAGCATGATAATTATTTCTTAAAATAATTGTCAAAACTAGTGGGTTTTACACCTAATAAGCATATATACAAATTTTCTAAATGCAAGATACTTTATACTTTATACTTGGAGGTGAAAAGAAGAATGCTCCTATCTTTGGGTTAAGGGTCTCTATAATTGACTTTACTCTCTCTCGGATCAATGCTGGTACAGATTTTTTTTATCTTAAATTCATTCCAATTATTTTTGTTATGCATTAAATGAATTTCCATATAATAGGTCAGAATATCTTGAGCATCCCATTGTCCTGGTGTTCCTATATACTTGATTTTACTTAACAGAAGTTTTACTAGTTTGTTAGCTTAGCAGTCCCTCAAGAAGGCCCATCATTCAAACAATCATCTCCAAATTAAGCTCAAACTACCACATATGTGCAATACTTCCTAATTTAAATCTTATTGATGCAATTGAGCCTTTGTAAGACTAACCCATTCTCCTCTAGTGCATGGTACATGATACTGTACCCACTACCCATAACTCAGTTTAACCTCTTGGATTGTTGAAAATAAAAACTTATCATCCCAGAAAGGTAATCTTCAATTTTGATACATCATGTACTACATTATATACAGAAGATGCTATTCTCTTCCTGGACTTATCAGCTGACCCTGCATTATTCATGGGAGAAAAAGGAAATAAACATGTCAGTGGAGATTTGGTCTGCTTTCAGATATTTGACGGTTGATTTATTGTTTGAGCATGCTATGCTATGCATTGGATTGCCCTTAATTTATTCATTTTATGTTTTGTACCAATTGTTTCTTGTACATAGTTTGAGACATATCGAGCAATGAAAAAGGTCACAAAGGATTGCTAGGGTGGAAGGTAAATTTCTTTTTGCCTCCTACAAATGAAAGCAAGGAAAATAGAAAAGGTGTTATATTACTTGTAAATGGTGAATGGGTCCTGATTGTGTTACTTTGATTTCTAGGTGATGCATATCATATGTTTATTTTTGCATTTCTTTTTCTTGTGTTACCTTTTTCATAATTATTGGGTTTTGCTAGTTAAAATTCTTCAACAAGACACATTTCGTTTACTTATATATTTATGGATCTTCTTCAAATACTCTATGCAACATATAATGGCTTGGTAGTGGATGCTTTTGCAGTAAATAATTTACCGTCGGTATATTACTGTTAATTGACTACCCTTTTTCAGCAATGTTGAACTGCATCAGCTTTTACATGCAAAAATAATCCTGTATAACTTGTTGTCTGTGCTGCAGTTTTCCAAAGACAAATGTTCTATGGTTGATTTATCTTGTCGACATTTTATTGCTCAAGAAATCCTTTGTATGTCGTAGTTCTCTTTCTTTTTGTTTTCTCCTATCTTTCTTTCTCAAACTTTCTGAATATCTGAATAAATCCTAAATAAGAATGAAGCTTCATGGGATGAGGTTTGAATTGATAGAAAAATAAATAAAAATTCCGAAGGAACATGAAAAAATTATCCTATATTTGGTTAACCGGTACCCACATTGCAAATTGGAGGTTGATAAACATTATTAATTTTATATATAGTTATTTTTAACTTAGGTAGGCCCAAAGTTCACATTGTAAAGAAAACATTACAAAGAACATGCTATTTCTTGACATATGTTTACAGAAAAGAACGACAAAGGATGAAAGGGATCTTCGATCTTTGAAGAAACGAATGAGCTTGTACCAGTCTGCCAGAGACTGCCTCATGATTCATTCTTTAGTGGCCTACTAGCTGCATTTAGTCATAATGTAATTAATACTCACGACAGGTACATGCATACTCAATATGACCTTAAACATGACATGTAAGAATTTGGGTTTACGTGAATTAACTAAAGAAGGTGCAATTCAAAGGTAAGAATTGGTGCAGAAGCGTTTATAATTCAATTCAGATTTTCAAGACCTTAATCACCTAGCCAATTCAATTTAGCAAGCAAGTCTAAGAGAAAATCACAAAATAGAGATAAAAAAAACTTAAAGAGAGAGAGTGAAGAGAGAGCAATCAAGCACAAAGTGACACGGTATGTAACGTGGTTCGGCCTGTCAAAAGAAATTTAGACCTACGTCCACGGGTCTTCCGGAATAAAACGTCTTACGGGTCGTTACACTATAACCAAATGTTTTTACAAAGGGACAAAGAAGATCTTTAGCTTCTTCCAACACAAGATAGCTAATTTTCTTCTCCTAACTAGATGCAAGGAACAACACCACTCTACACCGTAACAAAAGGTCCATTGACTAAACAATTAAGGACATGGATGCACCACTTGACAACACAAAGATGGTGCACCAAAAGGCTAAAGAATAGCAAGGTTTTATCTAGGATAGACAATTAGACAATATGTAGCTAGCCTAAGTGCTTTCAGGTTTAGGTTGCTTGAGGAGACTTGAAAAAGATTCTCTATTGTGCTCAAATGAAGATGAAGGCTTTTCTGAATGTTTGGATGACCTTCTGGGTCGAATCTGACATCTTTATATAGACTGAGCACTTCTTGGAGTCTTGATCTGTAAAAAATAGCCTCTGGCATTATAGCAGTGTCCATAACGCATGGAGAAGGCATTATAATGCCTTGGACCTTTTTCTTGCTTGTCCTTCTGTAACTGACAACTGGGCCACATAACTCCTAACTCGTTATAACACATGGGTATGACGTTATAACAGATGATCAGGCATTGTAACGTCTTGCTGAAGCGTTACAGTAACGCTTGCCTTGGACTTTTCCAGCAATTTGGCTTGCTCTCTCCTCCTAAGGCGTTGTGACGCCTTGATGACCCGTTATAACGAGTTGCAGACTCGTTATAACACCTGAGCAAGCGTTATGGTAACGCATGACTCGGTCTTGTGTCTTGAAGCCTTCTCTTGATGTTTAGACCATGTCTTGAGTTGTCTAGGGCATGTATGAGCATGTTTGACATTGGGTTGTATCTGTTTTAACTTTTTAACTTTCATCTCACCAAAACTCAATTATGCATAGTACTTTATGTGTTTTGCAAATTGTCAAACAAGAGATGAGTTGATGAATTAATATAAAATTAATTCTAACAAACTTCTCCTTTTGGCAATTTGCAAAACCAATTGAGATGTGCATATGAAATGATGCACATCTTTCATTTTCCTCCCTTTTTGCAAATTAAGGCAAAAGGCTCAAACATATTTTACTCTTCCTGAATTTTAGCATATATTCAATTATACAAGTCAAGCAATTTACTCCATTTAATGAAATAATATTTGCAAATGTAGCACAATTCATATGATTTACCAATTAAGCATAGGAGAACATTGAGAAGGCATAACATAAAAGTTAATAAGAGCAATAAACATCAAGACACATACAATAAAAAACATGAGATTCAAATTAAATTGTGCAAGAACATATTAAATTCATAAGTGCATACATGGAGCATAAAAATAAAGATGCAAAACTACCCTAACCCTACTCCTCACTACTCTCATGACCCTTATCCTCCGAGTTGACTTGTGTAGCTCCTCCCATTTGGTCTTCTTGTTCGGTTGGGTCCGAATAATCATTTCATGACTCAAATTGTTAGTCCAATTGGTTCGGATCATGGAGTTGAAGTCACTTTGTGCATCAAGCTTCTCATGTACACTTGCTGAGTTGTATTTATTGTGAAGAGACAAGTGATACACTTGTTGGGAGATGTAGTGATTTCCTTCTTCAACCGTAGTAAAGGCATATGACATCATAGGGTTGTAGGCTTGAGGAGTGTAGTACGAAGGGTCTTGAAGAAATTGATATGTGTGGTATGAGGATGGTGGCACATATGAAGAGGCTCCGGGTTGCATGCTTGGCATAGGTTCTTCATCCATGGGTTGAGGAGCATTCGGATTGGTGTATTGGTTAGGCTTTGCTCCTTCTCTCCTAATCCACTCATTGATTTGCTTGGGTTTCAGTTTCCAAGTCAAATTGTTCTTGATCCAACTCTTTTTCCCAAGGAATGTAATTAGGTTGGCCGGGTAGTAGATTATTAGATTGGGTTCCTTTGGGTTCGTCGGTATGTTGATGTTCTTGTGTAGAAGGATTCGAGTCAAAAGGTGAGGATACGGTAAGTTCATGGTTTTGTTGTGTAGAGCGGTCCTCATGTGATTTAGGATAATGAAGGGTATGTCCACTATTCTATCCTTGGCTATGAGATGCCTAAGGAGAAATCTGTTGGTGTGCTAAATGTTTGTCCTTAGATCTTTTTCGAAAATTAGAATGTTGTTTATAAGAAGAAACAACAATCTATGAAGAGCGGGTAGTTTGAAATCAGAATGGTCTTTGTGTAGGTCTTTGGCTCCCAACCACTTCTTGTATTCGGTGAAGGGTTCCTCATGTTGATGTCATTTGTGGTACACATCAATTTCTTCACCGTTTTCTACCATATTGAGAATTTCGACTAAGGTTTCGGTGGCGATTGGTATTTCTTGGCCATAAAAGTAGGTAGTTACATCGAAGAGTTCTTTGGTTTCATATTGGCATACAAAATCCTAATTGGTGCTAGGGCAAATTGTTGGTTCAATTCAATTAGAGGTCTTCATGCCAAAAAATCAATCGATTGCACCAAGTAATTGTATTCCCAATTGCTCATTTGGTTATCTCCGTTAATTAGAAACACAAAGGTATCAGAGATTGGCCTATTCTTGAAAGAGTTATGGAAGTTGGAAAACTCAATGGTCGACCGATATAGGATTCGGTTTTGGAAAGAGTTGGCCCAAGGGTTAAAGATCCTTTGTCTTTCCGGTTGGGAATTGGTAGGGTTTCGTGTAGGTTGAGAGGCGGACGAAGTTGGTTTCGAATTTTGTTCTTGGGTTGGAGGTGGAGCACTAGGGTTGGTTTTCGGATGAGAGCTTGTATCGGTACCAATGTCAAAACTAAATGATGGTATGTTTTTCCTTTGGACCATGGCACAAAGGTTTTGTTCTTTCTCCAATTGTTTTTCCACTTCTTTTCTTTTCTTATTGTATACAATTAGGAGCTTGGGTGGTGCCATTAGAATTGAGAGAACAAGGAGAAGACTTACAATAAACATGATGAAATCTCTTGTGAAGCTTGGAACTTTTGCTGGATTGAAGAGTTTCTTGAGAAAATTCTGAGAATTGGAAAGATTTTTATAGCTAGGGTCGCAGCAGAATTGGAGATGAAGAGGCTAATTTCAGTTATGGCAAGAATAAAAGTCTTGAATAGGTGGTGTGCCTTAAATAGCTGCAAAAATACCCCTGGTGTTACAGCAACTCATTATAACGAGTTGCTGAGGCGTTACAACGAGTTCCCAGTCGTTATAACGCTTCTCTCTTTCTTCCATTTAATTCCTCCAATGGCTAGTTTTTTGGTCTTCTAACTCGTTATAACGGGTTCATACCAAATCGTTGTAACGCCTTTCATAACGCTTTAAACAATTTTTGCTATTTATTTAGTTTTAATTTGTTGCTATGTTCCAAAGTTGTTCTTTAGCATTTATAGGGCTCAGTTCAATTGTCAAATGATGTTCTTGCTTATGAAAATGTTCAAATAAGACTGTGACTTGAATAAAACTCAATTGAAGTTCACAAAAAACATATAATTCAATCAATATTATACATTGAAATATATATTTTGCTACATTACTCCCCTCATATTAACAATTGATGAGCAAATAGGAAAAGTCTAGTGACCATCTAGACAATGAATTTGATACCACTTGTGCTATGAAGTGCAAGTGGTTTCACAAGCTTATCATTTCTCAATCTACAAAAGTTTTCATGATGTTCAAATCTCAAACAAAATGAGCAAAATGATGCTTTAGGATTAAGATTGCTATGGTCATTGATGTTGTTATTAATTGTTGTCCAATAACTCTTTACCAACCTATACTTATCATGAAAGTTCTTAATGTTCTTTGGATGAAGTATTGGTTAATTAGTCATGTAAGGCTTTTTCTTTTGAAAATTGCTACTAAAATTCTTATGTTCGTGTATAGCATTTCTATGGTTAGGTCTTGATTGAAAAACAATTGTAAAATTCTTTCAAAATTGTTTATTAGTTTCTTATGTATCTCTTGAAATCTATCATATTTATTTTTAACATAGAATTTTGATGGTTGTGTTCTATGTTGATTGGTAGTCCTATAATTATTTCAATTGTGCTTTACGTTGGAGAGTTCACAACTTTTTGAAGGATATGCGAAATATTGCTTGTGCTTTGTAGGTTCAGATTTGTATTCTTGTTTTGCCGAGTAATACGAGATACATTGTTTATATTTTGCAGGGCATACATGAAATCACCCTGAATTATTAGTACATGCAATCTGAGATCCAACCAATCATTTCGCCCATGGTGTCAGCTTAGGTTTAGTGTTGAGAATTATGTAGATTTGGGGTGTCTGTTCATTTCTACTTTTGGTTGTATGTAGGAGCACTGTGGATACATAAGATTGTGTGGAACTTGTATTTGAGGAAAAATTCATTGTAGCTACATAGTGTAGTGTAAGGCGTAAGGTCTTTATGGGAGAGTTTTAGAGTTCAAGTTCTGTTTGGAGCTATTTTTAGGGAGAGTTTTCAAATTTATTTCTGATTTGTTTGTGGGTGTGTGTTGTAAATCTACGAGTAATGAATAAAAAAAATTGAGGAAAAAAAAAATGAAAGTGTAAAGTTAATATCGCCAATGTCTGTGATTGTAACCTCTGTTAAAAGTTGTTCAAGAGTTCTGTTGAGCTTTTGATGTGTACGTGTTCGAGTAAAAAAGAAAATCTCAAAAGCTTACTGTTTTTCATCCATAAATCATTGCAAGAATTATCAATTGAAGTGACTAATTGTGTAACAGCCATGATTAGCTATTACAAGGAAATTGAAGAGAAGTAGAAGGAAATAGCTAAATAATACTGGATAATTGGATTTGGAATAAGAATTTTATTAAATTCAAACTGAAATTACAAGCAAGTAAGCATAGTAAGCAACTTTATATAATTGATCTCATCGTCTTTATATAATTAGACGATGTACAGAGTTAACTAATTACTCCAAAGTAAAACTGTAAAATTGATAAGAAATTGAGGCGAGCAGTGACCCACCAGCAATTCTCTTCACTGGACTGATTGATTGCCAACACAAAGGAGATAGCTCACTTCTCTCAATTGATTTTCAACGGCTGGCCAAACTTATTTATTTGCAAACCCGTGTAAAGGACCTCCTTTCCCAACATCAACTTCTCTTCACCACACTGTGATGCTGACAATACTGGGTCATGACAAATTGTGAAACCAACTTAAATTGATTTATGGTGGTATAGTATATCCGACGTCAGTTTTTAAAGGAACATTTGGAGATGAATAGCGCAAAGAAACCACTCATCAAACTTTGAATTGCATAGTCGAACTGATTATCGCTTCCCAGAAGTTCTGTATTTGAATCAACTTTATTTACTCGACAGTACAAAAAGTAGGATCACAGTTACAGAGATTGAAACGGCAAATTTAGTACAAGACGCATTCCATACATCATCAAAAGATGTGAAATTCCAGTCTTTTCTGTATTGCTTACAACTACCAGCTATTGACCGTGTCAATTCTCTTATGGTTTCGTCCCGTTTTGCCTCTATCTGTAAGTACAAATACACACAAACAAGCTAGAACATAGTTAAGACGGTAACAAAAATCGATAAAAAGTTAAAAAGATCCAGGCATGAGCAATTATTTTTCTGCAAGTACTAACTGAGGATTATGATAATTAAAACAAGATTACCACAATACTTTTCTTTGCCTGTAACTTTGGCATGTCAAACCTTAGATAAATCTCTTTAAACCTAAATATGGAGGGAGCCTGTTGTCTGTACCTTTTGAAGAGCTAGTAGTTGAGATTGTGATTTGAGTAGGAAGGTCTCAAGTTTGAGGACCCTTTTCTTCATTCCTTCATCTAAACTTCTATTTGTTTCCAACTGCTCCAATTAAAAGATTTGATATTTTTAGATTTTTAAAAAATTTAGTGTACATGTTGTCCGGAAGGTTTTCTTTCAAATTATTGACCACCGGCACCTAAAATATAAAATCTCAAACAGCTGGCCCCTAGGAAACATTCAAATTGATTCAATTAGCTCCATGAAATTGTTCAGTAAAAATTACAGTTTGAAGTAGTTATAATGCAGAATTTTCCAGGGTTGTAGCTGCTTTATAATAAAGGATAAATTTAAAATAGAACTACTTGCCTTTGTTTCAAGATCTTTCATTTTAAATTTCCAGTAAGCAGATAGCATTCTAAATTTTTTCCTCAGAGTGGCGAGCTCTCTTTCCTTGGCTTTGAGAGTATAATTAATACTCTCAATCTTTTCTAATAGAATCCCAAATAGATCTTTTTCAACGCAGTTAATTATTCCAGGTTCCACTGTACTAAAAACTTCCGCATTCCATTCTGTTGGTGCATATCTCTGTAGAATTGTAAAATTGTTGTTGGAACTTGGAAATGAATATGTAATAGATTCTTTGAAAAAAATTTGTAAACTGTGTTAAATTTGTACATGTCTTGATTCTTTTCCATAATTCAGAGAAATATCTCATTTTATTTGGTCCTACTTTTTAGTGCACATGTTATCATCTTACCAAAGATGACCTGGTCAGCAGGGTTTCACTAGTTTTGTTAGTTTTCCTAAAACATTGCTAATATCCAGCTCAAATGGTCAGGTTTTCTGACAGTAGTTATTTTATAGCCGACAAGCCTACTTGTAACTTCCAGTATTTGGAATGGTAAAACTTGAATATGAAAACAACAGGAACTCGAAGGAGCCTCTTCTTCTTTTTTTTGTGAAAGAGAGAAAAAATCCTCTACCTGAGCACTACTATCTAGTGCTTGTAGCTGTTTATCCTTCTCATGCACAAGTGCATGCAGTGCCCCTACCTCTTCTTCTAACCTCTTTGCCTTTGTCTCAGCCTCCTGTTAGTAAATTATCTTATTAATTATTAGAAGTCAGGTTCACAATTTTCATGATTTCTAATGTGGATTTTACATCAGTTTACTTGCTTAAATTTTCTAGTTGAAAGAATCTGAAATGACCTCTCTGCTTTGCATCTCCAGCACCAAGCGTTCTTCTTGCATAGTGAGACGATCACGGGTGTCTTTTAGTTCCTCCGTCAAGCAAGAAATGTGTCTTCTAATTTTCAGCTTCTTCTCATAAGCATCTCTTAACAATGAATCCATTTCCAAAGAAACAAATCTAGAAAAAGATACCTAGAGAGGAAAAATGGAAAGGTGCCTGAACTTAGAACAATGATTGGAATTATATATATTGATAGGTGCCTGGACTTCTCTTTGTTCGAACAAGACTATATAAGCAATGCCATGCATGGCAGGTCCCATGTAAATTGAAAATTGCATAAGGTGACTTGAAGTAATATTAACTGAAGATTGTCGTTAGTTGACTTGAAGTATACTTCATCAATGTTTGACTTGCTCTTTTTATTTCTCATATGAAAATGGGTCGGGTCCAATGTCCACCCCTAAGGAAATTTCGAATGAATGCATATATTATTTAGTAGTTCTACTCGCATTGCGGTCTATACAATTTCCCAGTGGTTTCATTTCTTTTTTTCAACGTAATTATTTATTCTGTCAATTAAATATAGTTTGTTAATTAGTAAATGTTATCAGTAATCTTTCTATTATAGAGAAACTCCATGGTGTGGATATAGTTATTAATATTCCATGGGTGGTGGTTGTTCGTGTATCTGTTTACGTTTTATCTTTTTTTTTAATTTAATTTATTTTTCAATTGATAAATGTTAGAATTCAGTGAAGAGGTACTAAATTGGTACCAAAGCATACCTATTTTTTAACCAGCACTAATTCTCATAAATGGAAAGTTTTTTTGTTAATTTACTTTTGGTTTTAATGGTCCTAAATTTATTACTGGCTCTACATGCTTTAATTTTTTCAAATCAATTTCTGGGAACCTGGATGAGACCAGAGGGCTAACATTAATCCCAATACTTCATGGATAGTTGCAAAAATTCTACCTAAAAATCCAACATTCCTTTTTGAAAGGCCTTTTGAGATTCTTTAGTGTTGTTCAGCAATATTTCCTCCTCACAAATTAGAATAAAAAACTGGTCTGTTGGTGTGTTCTTAACCTCCATTCATGTGTGGTTTGTTTTGGTTTTAACTTTTAAGTCTTATTTTTTAAACATATAAGTTAAGCTTGTGTAAGATATATAATCCTTTGATATTACATTACTGAATAAAATATATGCCAATTAGTTCAAAGAGAAATTGCATGGACAATGTTCTGTGAAATATACAAATTGACTTGATAAAC
>CAXKVX010004512.1:0-21589 GCA_964058865.1 Eleocharis quinqueflora
AATCATCCATTACGACAGTAATCACCCTTCATTACGGCCGTAACCAACACATCCCGAGACTGCATATTCCAGAACTTGGCCAAAACCTCTTCAGATCAACCCATTACGGCTGTAACCAGTACCCATTACGGCCGTAATGACCCTTTCCCGAGAGATAGATTCGCAGTACTTAGCCACCACAGGAGCTAAATACACTCATTACGGCTGTAACCAACTCACATTACGACCGTAATGGTGTTTTCCCGAGAGACCATAGTTCAGGACTTGGTCAATTTCAGCCTCAGAAGAGCTCATTACGGCCGTAATGACCCTTCGTTACGGCTGTAACCGAAACTGCCAATCCCCAGAATAGATCCCGAAACCTTATTCTTGGCACGCTCTGCCATTTTAGCACTAATTACGACCGTAATCACCCTTCTTACGCCCGTAACCAAGGTCGGCAGAGCAGTCAGGGGCGGACCCATGTACAACCAGGGGGGGGCAAGCGCCCCCCCCTGGAAAAAAATTTTACAAAATTGTTTAGTGTATTTGTGCGATTTGTCGAAATTTTTTGCGAAATAACCATGTATTTTTGAAAATCTGTGTTATTTTGCCCTCCCCTGAAAAAAAATTATGAATCTTGCCCTCCCCTGACGAAAATCCTGGATCCGCCCCTGAGAGCAGTTCAGTTTTATTTTGGGAAGTTTATTAGAGGTTATTTTGGGATTCGTGTATTCAGGTATAAATAGGGGGGTTCAGATCTGTTTAGAACATGCTTTGAAAGAGATAGTTTTCCATTACACTTTTGAGAGAAAGAGAGAGATTTTGGGGAAGAAAGAGAAGAAGAAGAAGGAAGAAGAAGAGAAGGCCATAAGAGACTTCATCACTTTGGTTTAATCTTCCACTCCTTCTCTTGTTTTCTTTTACTTACTTAGTTGTATTTTCATGGCCATTAAGGGCTAATTCTCCATTAGGTTTTTAGGGAGACTTGAAACTTGGCTTGTATCTTACTTGGTTTAATGATATGATGATCGTTGTTTTTGTTATTATGGCTTGTGCTTGTTTTTATTGCTTATTGTGATCTTGATCAAATTGCATACTTAGGATTTAATGGTTGTAATTGAGAAATTGAATTGTTAGATCCCGACCACAAGTAACAAGGTAGATGGTAATTTAAGTACCGAAACGTGACGATTGTCATCTATAGGCCAACTTGATTGAATTGAATAATTGTACCAAGTACCGAGAGGTGAATTGCAATTGTTTAAGTAGATTAAGGCAATTAGGACTTAATGAATTTAGACTTGGATGATCAAGTACCGAAAGGTGAAATTATTCTAGTTTAGATACGGTATTAACATAGAAATATCCCTTAGTACCAAATTTGTTAATTGCGCCTCCTAAATACAAGAACAAACCTTTAAATGACCAAGTAGATATAAACAAGTAGATAGAAACCCTAGAAACCTAGCCTCTTATCTTAATTCTTGAAATTGTTAATTGATTTACTTAGTCTAAAAAATTGCATAACACCAAAACTCAACCTTTAATTTCTTACTTAGATTAAAATTATTAGAATTTGATAACTAAATCCGACTTGTCCCTGTGGATTCGATCCCTAAGTACTACAATAGACGGTTGTATACTTGCAACCTCTATTTAACAACTAGGGTTAGTAAAACTCTTATCACCGCCGCATGATGCTGCAGCATGACTGAAGCTGACGCTGCCGCTGCCATTGCCGCATGACTGAAGGTGACACTGCTGCTGCCGTTGCCGCATGACACTGCCGCTGTCGCATGACGCAAAAACACGCTAACGTTACTGCATGATGTTGTCGCATGACGCAAAAACACGCTAACGTTGCCGCATGATACTGTCGCATGATGCTGCAGCATGACGTATGGCATCGAACGGTGCATGACGCTTAAGGTACGGTGAAAACTCGAGCCGCATAATGCCGCTTCGACACGTGACCTCTCTTTGAAACAACTCAGAACAAAAAGAACGTAGATGATATTTACAGATGAGGCCACTGTTGGAACTACTGTGAATAATGCAAGCGAAGCTGTACATTAAATAAACAAATAAAACATAGCATGTTATAATACAGAGAGGTAAGAAGTAAGCACACCCGTCATTCTACAGTGCGATTTTTCCTTTTTCCCTTGACCTTGCGAATTCTTTTCGTCTCCTTCACCTCACCGTGGTCGCGTGTCTCCACTGCTTCTCTTCATCTTTCTCTCTTTTGTTTTCTTTCTTTCATTTTATGTACGTCTGCCTTCTTACTCTTGGTTGGTTGTCATGCGGGAAAACACAGAAATTCAGAAAGAAAATATAGCAAATTAAAAATATATATATGCTACAGTAATACTGTAGCATGAACAGTAAAAAAAACCGTGGAAGCAAAAAAATAAAAGGAAAAACAAAGCCGGGGAAAATTGAAAAATATGCTGTAGCATTTTCACCGTAGCATGAACAGTGAAAACACTATTCATTACACTGTAGCATGAGCAGTGTAAAAATGTTGCGCCATGATATATGTTCTATAACTGAAGTGGAAGGAAAATGGGCGATAAGTAAATTTGTTTACATTTCAACTTGACAGGTTATAAATTTGTCAAAATAAAATAAAATAATTCATTTTTATTTTTCTCTATGATCTTTATTCATCTAGCAAAATTAAACTCGAAAATAAGTTAAAATAATCACCTTTCCTCTCTATCATTCTTATCATTCTCTGGAGTACAACCTCAGAAATTCTAGACATTGTAAAATATTTTCTTATTAGACTAATATGTTGTAGGATTTTTTGTTTTGTTTTGTATTTTAGTTCTTTTAGCCTTTGCCTCAGATACAAGTCTTTTGTATCTGATTTTAGACTTTGCAACTTTTGCTTCAATTAACCTCTTTAATAAAAGAGGTAAATATAATAATAATTTTCTGAAAAATAATAATACTAAGAAAAGAAAAAAAAAGAGAGAGATCCATCTAGGGATGTAAATGGTATAAGATATTATCTGCTTCTTCCTGAGTTAGTATTCGAAGATTATCCGCAAATATACTATTTGTATTCGTGAATTAAAATTGAGTATGATTTCAACACTATTCATTATGTATCCACTCCGTTTACACCTCATTTTCCCTTGTTTTAATGATAAGCTTAAATCTCTTACCAGCTCTTATTTCCGTGTCAGTAAATTCTCAGCTCTCAAATTACTTCTATCTACACTGAATTAGTGAATTAGGAATTTTGTTTGGAAAAGTTAACGAGAAAATTGACTTTATATTTCGGTAATAAAGAAGTTGCACGCTAAGAGGAACAAATCTTTACCTCATTTTTCAGATTGATCTTGTAGTTGTCAGCTTGTCAGCTTGATCCCTCTTCTCTTATGAGACTATTGAATTTGTGACGTGCACTCAAAATTCAAAAGAGAACTTTTGTTTATCCGCTGAACTTTCAGTTTCCAGTTTCCAGAAGGCCATGTGGCTTAGAATTTATTTTTTAGTACAAAGAAAAGTCGGTTCAATTTTATGCAGTTATTTTTCACGTGGCATAATTGATAATTCACGTGGCTTAGAATTATCTTTGGTTTAAATTGATGGATCAAACCCTCCAAATTTTAAGATAATTTTTTTTAAAAGTGACTTCAAAATTATTAATAATAACGGATGAATGTGTTAATATTTATAAAATTGATGTATTAATAACTAGAACATTTTGTAGATTGGCATGAATAGTTTGTTTCATGGATGAACAGATAAGAATAGTTTTTTTTTTCATTGTCCGTAGATTTACAACACACACCCACAAATAAATTAAAAAACATACTTGAAAAACTCCCCTAAAATTACCTCTGCCGAGGCTTGAATCCCAAACCTCCCTCATAGAGATCTCGTGTCTTACAACTACAATAGATATGACTTGACACAGATAAGAATAGTTTACCTCCTAATTATGGCATCTTATATGGCGCTGAGTTGGATTTCGACATCGCCATCGTGTTATCTACAGGATAACGACGCAATAAATCTTCTGTGTAAATCAAGGTTAGGCGTGCGGTTTCGTGTAACTGCTTCTGTATTATTATTTAATATTTATCATATTTGAACGGTCAAAAAGGAATTAATTTTACGAAGGAGCTGATGCATGTTATTTTATTATGCATATTTAATTGAATTATCTTGCACATTATTTGAGTTATTATGCATGTTATTTTTTATACCGAAATAGTTATACATGTTATTGATTTTATTATGTATCTTTAGTGGAGTTATCATGTACATTATTTGAGTTATTATGCATATTATTTATTGTATTGAAATAGTTATACATGTTATTTTTTGTACTGAAATAGTTATGATATAACATGCATAATAACTCAAATGATGTGCATGATAACTCAACTAAAGATGCATAATAAAATCGATATCAATAGTTGGTATCAAATATGGTATCTACAAAATATTATCCCTTTTAACAAAATGTTATTTCAGAAAAGTCATTTCTAATTCCGGTTTCTCTGAGGTAGACGTTACTATTTTTACAGTCTACAGAGCCATTGATTTTATGGGTCGTAAACAAAATTACAACAATTTAATTTAATATGATCAAGATCTTACTCTGAAAAACTGAGGAAAAATATAAAGGAAAGAAAATTGCATGCTACCAGAAGCAACTGTCCTATTTTTTTTTTCAGATTTTCTAGTTGGATTATTTTTTATTAGATAAAATTGAATATGTACCTATTGAGACTTTGTTAATTGAAAATTTATTCATGAATTCTTTGAATTTGAATATTTACCCATACAATGATTAGAGAATGAAAAAATGGACCGCTTAAACGCAGATTGTGCTAACCTGTAATTAGTTCTTAATCCAAATTTTGTTGTAGCCCACTATAGTTTTGGACGTCTGAATCGACCGTCAGTAATAAAAATCATGAGAGATTTTATTTTTGAAGCACGTATCTCGATGTAGTCAGACGGTTCACAATATGTATAGCGCATATATTGCACAACACAGAATTCCGTTCAGATCGAATTTGCCGGTGTTGAAATTGCGCCCTAATTAAAAGATTGACTGGTCCTGCGGCCTCCGTCACATGCTTGTGAATTGTGATAGAGGTCGAACTCATCGAATTCTTTCTCTTTAGATTTTTGGCCTTCAGATTCTGATTCCTCAAATTCGAGACTTCGGAATTACTAATTTCAACAGTGCGTAGGAAGCACTCTCTCTTAGTTTGCTCGCTTGCTAGCAAGCCTAACATGCACCAAATTTCTATAACCCGGTCATAGACTTCGTAATTCTATTTTATCAAGTTACTTAGAAACTCAATCAAAGGTACATGCTCAACCATTGACTCCCCTATTTCATTATACAGCAGTGCAAAACACATGTATATATACCAGAATTCTTTCCAAGCATAGGTATCCATTCTATTAAGATGTTAAAGATTTGAATTGCTCAGATCTCAGAAGGGATCACTCGTCAGTAGTGGCGGAGCTACGTTAAGCCAGAGGTGCAGCTGAACCTCCCTGGAATTTTTTTCAAAAATAACCATATATTTTGAATTTTTTTACAAAGGACAATATATTTTGTATTTTTTTTACAAATGACCATATACGATAATTTTTTTAAGAATAACCATCATTTCGAACCCCTGGAAAAGACCGTAAATCTTGAACCCCTGACGAGAATCCTGAATCCGCCCCTGCTCGTCAGAACATGATTTTTGAAACTTTTGGATCTGAATTTTCATGGATTACAATTACATTAGGATGGATCGTAATAAGCTAGAAAGGAAAAAATAATTCAATAGTAGAAATTGTTGTTGAAATAAATGAATGAGAATAAGAAGTATGCCGAATGTCAATAATTCAATAATTGTCCAAATTAATGTCAGTATTGTTGCAGTAATGATGCAATTTATACTCAACAGTAAAATACATTGCTGCTATCTCTATTTGAATGTGTAATTATTCAAACGACATTTCTAAAGATTAAGAAGCATGCCAAATGTTCACTATATTTTGTTTATTAGCTCTGCACCAATGATACATAAAGAATATTTTCTATAAAAAAAGACTAAAAAACTAAGTTTGATGAAATTATTACCTAAAGTTATTGTACATTTACATTGATTTTATAAATTAATTATTTTATTTGAATTATTATATTTCTTATATTTGATTGAAATTATTTGATAGTTTTTATTTTAGATAATTGAAAAAAAATATGACCTAATTCAGACCTTGCTAACTCATGATCTGTTTTCAATTTACTACCATACATGAACAATATTCAGATTTTTAAACAAATGGTTGCCTCCAGTAGTAGAAATTGAGAGAACAAGATTTCTTATTATTAACTGAGATTTTTCATAAATGACTTAAATATGGGCCGAATTAATATAACAGACTAAGATCTCTAACAATTTTACAAATGACCGAGAACGCTATTAACAATTGAACCCCTAAATTTCTTCAATTATTTTATTATTTTGTTTGTTTTCTTCTTATCTCCCAGATGAATCTCAACTGAAATTTTTCTGAAAGTTCTTTAATCGCGCTCTAGATGAACTTCAACTGAAATTTTTTTGAAAGTTCAAGAATCAATTCAACTTCTTAGAACGCGATTAATAATAACATGGTTATTTTCTATACACCGAAGTGTGACTCATATAAGAAGAAAAACTGAAGAAAATAATAAAAAAATATATAAAACTTAGGGGTGCTATTAACAAATAGCCTCTCGGACCATTCGTAAATTTTTTCAGAGATGTTAGATTATTAGATATATTCCCGCTTATTAATAGATCTTTTACGAAAATTTCCATTATCGACCCTTCTTTATAAATAGTTAAATACACTCTCAGTCCCAACCACTTTTGGTCTTTACCTTATAACGATTGGTAAACCACCTACTCTACTCATGAACTATCAAGGAGGCATCGATTATTAAAAAAACAGTAGCTAAAAGTAGATTTAGCGAGATCTCTTTCCAAGTATCTGCATTTGGTTAATTAGAGTTTAGAGATGATGGAGATGAAGAAGAAAACCTCCATGATAGAAGTTCTTTATCTCCTCTGCTTCCTCTTCTTGCTAGTCGAGGGATTCGAACGAAGCGACTTCCCGGATTCCTTCCTCTTTGGCACTGCTACCTCTTCTTACCAGGTTCTCTCTCTCTCTCTCTCTCTCTCTCTCTTTTTCTCTCTCTCCCGTTCAATCCCCAAGCAAATATAAATGTTCCAACAATGATTAATTAATGAAATGCAAACAACATAAATGATCACATAGTTAGCGCCACATATACGAGAGACCATCCCTTCACTGAATCACTTTGCGTGTTCGCTTTTATGCAGTTTTCTGTAAATACCAGTTTCTCGAACTTCCAAAAAAGATTCACGGAATACGCTTGCAAGCTTTTTTATTTTTTTAATATATATATTTTTTTCTTTCAAAATTTTGGATTTTAGAATTCTACGTAAAATGCAAAATCGAACAAATAGCCTCAAAGAGCGGTTCAAATTCATTACAAAGATGATCACTTCAATCTCCATCCCAATTAATGTCTCGTTCAGTCAGATATGTAGCAGGATTAGAATAAGGTGTGGGATTTAATTTGGGATCGCGTAGCGCGAACTCAAGATTAATTGTAGATGTCGTTCGATTCTATTACAGTAATATAATTTGTGTTGCACGGTATGATCTGATTCAGGAGGAATTGTGTCTTACAAATTGAAAAAAAAGTTGTGCCACTTCAAATTAAGTAAATTCTAAAAATGTCATCTAAAACTGTTTCCTCTCTTAATTGCTACACATAAACAAAAGTCGTTTTCTTATTTGTTATCTTTTTTAAGAAAGACAAAATTGCGCTTCTTCTTTCTTTTCATGATTGTTAATCTTGATCCCGACCATCCTCCAACAACCATCGTCGGACCCTCACCACAATTCTACTCATTAAATTTCGATTAAAGTTGCTCATTAAATTTCATACATTAAAATATTAGAAAAATCAAATTTTGCGATTTTTAACTATTTTTCAAATATTTTTTATAAATAGTTCTTAAGAGGTCATAGTAAATATTTTAAACATAGATGTTTTTAAAAATATTTAACAAATTTTAATTGAAATCTTTATATATTGATTTCATCTGTAAATATTTTCAAAATAGTCTATTTCAACATAACAGTATAAAATCCTTGATAATGATGAAAAATAGTGAAATTAAAAATGAAGGCTATAGTACTTCACAAAATGCCACTTGCGCGAAACTTCGTTTTTGTATCTCTAATTTCAAAGTGCAAACGATTGACTCAAACCGTCAAACGTGATCTCCATGTTGAAATATTTTCAGAGACCAAATTTTATATTTTCTAATTTTCTTTTACTATTTCTAAAGGTTGTGAAAGTTGGTTAATTGACGCTCTCTGGATCATCCGATATGAATGATTTTTCATCTTTCTTAAAAATAGTAAAAAAAAATGTAATTTCCGTGACTACGAAGATTTTAATATGAAAATCATATTCAACGATTTGAATCAGTCGTTTGAACTTTGAAATTAGAAATACGGAGGCGAAGCATCGTGCAAGTGACGTTTTTAAAGTACCATAGTCTCACTATTTAATAAATGCATGCGGATAGCTTACATAACAAACTATTTGTAAGTAAGAAACTAAAAACTGATACCAAAAATATACGATATGTTTCCCTCATGTGTATTGATGAGTCCGTATCTGCTGTTATTTTTAGGATAGCATGATTATGTTATTCTTCAATTTGATCTGTCAGATTTCGACAGACAACACAGATGAACTGTACGAAGTTCGATATATTATATATTTTATTTGTTAGATTGAAATTTGATAATTTGATCATGATCAGATCATACGATAACAAACTTTTCTTATTCCAAAATAACAACGGATATGAAATCGTGTATTCACGAGAATACACGATATGTTTATAATATATTTTTATGAAATGTATTAAAATAAGAAAGATGTCAAGAACTAACTCTTGACATATTGACTAAGAACAAAAATCTATGTGCGTAAGATTTTGAGTTCCAAATTGGAATGAAATAATTTTAGATTATTAAAAATAATTTACTAGCTTAACTTCTTTCTCTTAGAAAAATGAAAGATAGATGTCACACACATGACACGTCATGGGTAAGTCACGAGGCATATAAAAACAATTACACGATGACTATTACGCACATAACACTCATTATAGAGGTCTTCGAATTTATTTTCAATAAATTATTATACAACTTTATTTAATTTTATTATCTATCTATTAGTGTGTTCCAAATCGTACTTTTACAGTTTTACCATGTGCTGTAACGTGTCTACGCTGTTTGACATGATGTACCATGTCTTATGATTTGCTCTTGGTATCTATTTAAATTAATTTCCATTTTTGTTAATGTTGATACATACTAGAGGGATGTGGCTTCGTGACGCTGCAAAAAAAATATTTAAAAAAATCGAAAATACTGCAGCGGTCTACAGTGAGAACGCTAATTTCTTTCTTTTGAAAAAATAAAAAAGTTTCGAAAAAAACAGTGAAAATATTGTAGCAGTGTACAATTTTTTCATTGTTTCATCGCATTGTAGAATTCACAGTAGCGAAATGTTAGACAATGATATATTTAGATACTTGTTTAGTGAGCTTTTATATTTTTCATTCACAGGTAGAAGGGGCTTATCTGGAAGGAAACAAAGGATTGAGCAATTGGGATGTTTTCACCCATAATACACCAGGTTTGTTTTAGATCTAAACTAATGCTGCCTTTAGCTTGCATCAGTAAACTTTTCAAAATGTTTTTTTTTTTTTTTTGTTCTTTCCACATCAAAGGGGTTTTAGGGGTGTTGAATAGGTAGAAATGTTTATATCTAGGTGATACTTCCGGTCATGTAGAATCTGGTTTCGTTTGTAATGATGAAAACAGAGAGAACATATCATCTACTTCCATAAAACAAAGAGAATTCAACAACTGGAACTGGTTAATTCACATATGAGGGCTTTAAAGAAAAAATGATACAGCTAGGCAACTACTCATGTAATTATCAGTTTCAATACCATCCCTTGATTGGGATGCTTTTGTTGCTTTTCATCCCATTATTTACAGGAAAATAGTAGAGTTTTGGGTCTTCCAATTTGAATTTTACACGTGAAAAGCAGAGGATATATGAACTCTCTTGTACAAAATGAAACCACAAGGTCTTGGTATTGTAGTAATAAGTGATTTGTGATATAAATAACTTGTTTATTTATTTCATATATTAGGAAATATTAAGGATGCTAGCAATGGAGATATTGCAGACGATCATTACCATCTCTACATGGTGAGTTGAGAAACTGAAGAACCACATATAAATAACGTCTTTACAGAGTACAAAAGTGTCAATAATTTCATGTAAATTTGCTTTAGAGCTTATTGGGGCAAATATATACTTTTATTCTTCTTATATGTTCATATCATATCATCCACATAATTATGGATATGATGGAAATGATGTCTGATGTTGATTTTTATAGGATGATATAGAGTTGATGCATTCCCTTGGGGTCAATTCTTACCGATTCTCCATTTCTTGGTCCAGAATTCTTCCTAGTAAGCTAATAATATTTCTGGCTGATTTATTCTAACAAAGTACCAACTATAGTATGTAAAAGTAATAGTACCGGATATTAATTTGAGAATTAAGTTTCTGGTAAATGGAAAGACCTTTCATGAGAAAGATACATCGTAAAAATAAAATTATTTGAGGAACACCATAAAAAGCCTGAAGGAATAAAGAGTTAACAGAAATATTGATGAAGTGACTGAACTTGGATATTTATCAGAAGTCAGTGATTTCAATTGCATAATTCAAAGTTCAATGACAGAAAAAAAGGATTCAAGTAAAGCTGAGTTACTGCTTGAAAAATTTATCCTGAAAAAATGAAAAACACACATTTAACATGTATGTAGTACATATGATCACATATTCATAGAAAAAGTTATTTCAACCATTGACAGGAGGTAGATTTCAAGAAGTAAATCAAGTTGGTATTGAATTCTACAACAATCTTATAAATGCACTATTGCTTAAAGGTACGTATTTTTCATTACTTGCTTGGTACAATTATTTGTTTTGCTTTCTAACAATTATGGTTACTACCTGCATAACTTACATTATTTATAATCTTCCATTTTAGAGAATATCCTCGTGACTGACTTACATTATTTTTTTCTGTTCTCATTATCAATCAGGAATAGAGCCGTTTGTTACTCTTAGTCACTATGACATTCCTCAATATCTGGAAGATAAATATGGAGCATGGCTAAATCCTGAGATTCAGTACATAATATTTGTTATTTTTTTTGCATCTTACTTTGGTTTATTTTGTTATTAGGTACTAGATAATTTAGGAACTCTGAGGCCTTAAACCAACATTTCTTTATTTTCTCACCTATATACGTTTTAAAAGTAGAGCAAATCTGCAGAAACCACCAAACCAAGGCACATATTGCTTCCACAAGAAGACACAAAATCATCAGAAAATAGAGCATAATTAAAAGTTTATTCAATTTTTTTTTTGTTTGCAGGAATGATTTTGGGTACTATGCAGAAGTATGTTTCAGAGAATTCGGCGACCGAGTGAAATACTGGACAACATTTAATGAGCCCAATGTCATGATTAAAAAGGGTTATTTTGTGGGTACATACCCACCCCTTCTCTGTTCAGCACTCTTTGGTGAATGCCCGACTGGAAACTCAACCGTGGATCCATATGTTGCTGCTCATAACGTCATACTATCACATGCAACTGCTGTTGAAATATATAAGAAGAAATATCAGGTATGGAGATTCAATGTTATATGGAGTTGTGGATCATGGTACTTTACCAGTCAGCCTCCATTTGTGCTTAATTATGATGCTTTGCATTATTAGGTGGAGTTCCATGGCACTTAAGCATGGTTGAATGTTTTACATAACAGTAATGTATGTATGAAGATGTCCCTAGTAGTATATGTGTATTCTGTTGCTTTACATAACAGTAATGTATGTATGAATATAGGGAAAACAAGGTGGTACAATTGGCATTGTAATGTCTACTACCTGGTTTGAACCGCTAAGGAACTTGACAGCTGATAGGGTGGCCACTAAGCGTGCTCTAGCCTTTGACGTGCCATGGTAATTTGATACTAAGCATTCAATAATGGTTGATCTTTGTTTCAACAATTGGGAATTAATTTGAAATATAATAATGTCAGAAATTCAATCATAGTAAAATTCTGTTTTTAATAATAATTTGAGTGTCACAATGGACTAAACCCACATAAAGGGTTAACTTGTACATAGCTTTAGATTGGAAAACAAAAAAACAGCAGTATTGTGGTACCTCTGAATCTGATTACGTTGTAATTAGTGAAAAAGAGGATCTTATTCTATGTAAATTTCTGCAGCAAAGTTCATTTTGTTTTCTTTACTCACTACTAAGTTAGTAAATAACTATAGCTTTAGACCAGAAAACAAAGTATTGTTTTTTTTATTCCACAGTGGCCTATTTTTTTACATTCCGACCTTGTAATTATTTTTTATTCCTTTAATGAAATATAGTAGGATTTTGTCCTGCTGCTTCAAAAAAACCAAATAAATATACTTGTTTGTTTAGTAATTTATGTTTTTTTTATCAGATAATTTTTGGATATTAATTAAGTACAATTACAAATTCATATATGTATAAAAATATTTCTTGCACTTGATTTCAGAAACTCTTTAAAATAGGACTAATTCAAATAGGAAAATCTATTTTGACATAACGGTTTTCAAAAGATAGCGCTACAGTCATAACATTATCGTTAATACAATATAACCAACATGGAAAATAACATTAAACAACATTTAGAAAACAAAGTAGATTATTTATTTATCTCATTTTTTTTCACTAAATACAGGTTTCTTGATCCTATCATTTTGGGAGATTACCCTTCAGAAATGCGACAGATATTGGGCTCCAATCTGCCATCATTCTCATATGAGGATAAGAGAAAACTGAGGTACAAGTTGGACTTCATTGGAGTGAACCAGTACACTACTTTATATGTAAGGGATTGCTTGTATTCTACGTGCGATATAACAGGTTATGATGGAAATGCCTTCGCATTCACAACTGGTGAGAGAAATGGACTTCCCATTGGAACCCCTGTAAGTGCAAAGAGTAGATAATGCAGTTTCTCTTGCTTCCTGAGACAATTTTGTACTAATAATGTAACCCAGAACCTCGTGCTTGATTGAAATAAAAATTTAGTGAGTTGCTAAATCTTTAGACCAGAAGAGTATAGGACCTTTTGTTGTTTTGGCCAACTGCACTAAACAAGTTCAGGCCGCATTAGATCCGGTACTCTATGGTTGCAAACCCTGACCCTGAATATGGTTGCTCAGAAATTTAGCCGATACACACTTTATATTCATACCAGTTGAGGTCTGGGTATACAGGACTTGTGGGTAATTTAAAATAACTATTGTAGTGTCTGTTTATGGTTAATTTAGCCCAAGCACACTTGCTTAAGAAAGTTTTCAAGGCATGAGTAGTGCATATATAAATTGTCAAAATTGCAAACATGTTATGTGATCTCCTGTTATATGAAACTTGTTCTTATTCACTGGCTCTTTTGTAACAGCTATAACATTACCTGGTAATTTTCCAGATATTTTGATCTGTTGGTTGTGCTTAGGTAATTTATAATAAATTAAACCATAATCTCTGTTCATTTTAGTATTGGGTCTATTCAGATACATATCAAGTTTCCAAATCGATTTTATATCTGTATAAAATAAATCTACCAATGTAGCACTTTGAGGCTGTATTTGATCCACATATATTTGGTGGGATCCCATATTGGTTCTTGTAATCATATATATATTTTTTTGAGAAAAATTATTGTAATCATATTTAGTAGCACCTCTAAAAAAATATAGTTTCAACACAATTCAATACTTTTATGGATTTTAAAGCACTCTGCAACTATTCTTTTTCTATCGATCCAATATTTAGTCTTGAGTATTCCATGTATTTCAGACAGCAATGCCTACCTTCTATGTTGTTCCTCATGGTCTAGAAATGATGGTCAATTACATCAAGGAAAGATACAACAATATGCCCATGTTTCTCACTGAAAATGGTATGTCGTATTCCATATAATATTTATGTCCTTTTTACCACGTTAAACCTTCATGAGTCTTACAATTTTCGTAAACAAGGTTATGCACAAGGCGTAAGCAACTACACCTTTGTGAAAGATTTTGTCAATGATGTGGATCGGGTAGATTATCTGAACAAATATCTTGGGTCATTGCTGAAAACCATAAGGTAACTAAACGTATCTCTTTTAGTATAACATAGAACCGAGATGGAATTCAGCTGTAATGTCAGAGATCCTAATATATATATTTAGTTTCCTATATGCCCCCTCTGATATTATTTTTCTTATCCAGTATTGTATTCTTGTTGTAACTTCAAATAACTTGATATATAAAACTTGTTATTTACCTTTTTGGCAATCTTCTTAAAAATACTTAATATCAGCCTTCTTATTGTAGTGAGAACTTGTGTACCGCTTGTTTTTACAGGAATGGTGCAGATGTAAGAGGCTACTTTATATGGTCCATACTGGACAATTTTGAGTGGTTATATGGCTACACACTCAGATTTGGGCTTTACCATGTGGATTTTACGACACAAGTAAGGACACCTAAGCTATCTGCCATGTGGTACAAAGAATTTCTTCAAGGATCTAATTCACTGCTGAAAACAAACTAAACAATTCTCGTACCAGCAGCTGTCTGCCATGTTTCTTTGTATGTAATTTCAAACTTCTATAGTTTAGATAAAAAAGAGGTAAATAATTTCAAGAACCTCTTTTGTAAAAGGATAGTTTAGCATGAAAAAGCTTGCTTTAAAACAAAAAGGAAAAAGGAAAAAGGAAAAAGGAAAAGAAATGGAAACTTATAATTAGCTGCCATTTTGTAAATGGCCGGACCTTTTCTTTTTCTATCTATGTACAGTGTAATTATGAACATAAAGGAAATAGTAGCCAATAAGGGTATTAATGATTAATCCTACCTTGATTGTTTAAATATATGTTTTGCAATTTGGAATGTCAATCCTCAACATGAATGGATTAAATGTGGTCGATGAACATTGTTCTCTTCATATAGAGATTAAATATAGGACGGCTCTTTTCACTTGCGCTAAAAGGAGCAGTTGACGCATCTCTTTACGTTTCTCACTTCCAGATTTATATTCGAGTGAGTTGTTGTGGACCAAAATTTTAAAACATAATTTTTTTTTTGAGAAAAGTAGGTCATGCCTACTTAATTTTATTATTAAAAGAAGAAAAGTTTATTACAATATATACAACAGGCTCTCATAATTGTGTTACATTGGATATAGCGTTAGTCAACAATATGTCATCCATTTGCCTGCCTCTTGTGCTATTTCCATACTTAGCAGGTTGTGCGGTCTTGACACTGCTGAGAAGAGTCTTCTGTTGTATTTTTTTCATAAGCACCAAATCGTGGCGGAGAAGGTGGAATCCCAGTGGGTTGCTCTCGTTACATTTAGGTTTTGCCTGTTGGATAACCAGAATGAGGTGAGGTCATGCGCTTCTGTGCTTGTTGTCCAAAGTGTTGTACGATGCCAAATATGAGATGCATACAGGCAAGCTAGGAAGAGGTGCACGGTTGACTCTAGGACTCTAGCGCGACATAGCATGCATGTTTCGCTTGGCGTGCCTTGACGTTTTTGGATAATTTCCATTTTGATCAGTTTGTCATATAGTGCTGTCTATAGGAAAATTTTAACTTTGAGCGGCGCTTTGATTCCCCAAATGTGCTTTGCTGTAAGCGATTTAATTCCCAGATTAATGAGGAATATGTAGGCTGTTTTGGCCGAGTATTGCCCCGATTGCATCCAGTTTCATGATATTGTTTTGTTTGTGAGGGTTTTCGTTGAGGAAGAAGGATGACATCGTTGCGATGACCTCTCGATGCATTCCTCAGAGTAGGTTGGTCCAGTTGTAGTGTGTGTCGATGAAGCGGGGAAATATTGAGTTTTGGTCGGTGTAAATTTTCCAAAGCCGTTTGATGAGGAGTGCCTTGTTCTGGGTTTTGATGTCTAGAATTCTCAGTCCACCATTTTGCTTTGGCAGGCAAATCTTATTTCAGTTGACTAGGCACCTTCCCCTTGCAGGGGTATCTTCTTCTTTCTAGAAAAATCTCATTTTTGTCCTTTCAATTTCTCCAATTATCTAGCACGGGAATTTGAAAGCTTGCATGAAGTGCACAGTGGATCGAATTCATTACTGAGTTGATTAGTGTGAGACGTCCCCCTTAGATAGTATTTTTCCTTTCTAGCCGTTTAGTTTTGCTTGAATTTTGTTTAGGATGGGAAGGAATATGATTTTGTAGGTTTGTGTATAGATAAGGGGAGTCCTAGGTATTTGATCGGAAATTGCTGTGCTTCACATCGAAGAATTTTTGCCACCGTTTGTTGAAGGTTTTTCGGAATGTGTAGTGGCACAAAATTGCTTTTTGTCGGATTGATCTGCAGTCTCGAGATGTCAGCATATCGTTGTACACATGCTTGATTCCTTGTAGATTTACTGGGTGAGCATTCGATATGATAAGGGTGTCGTTCGTGAATTGATAGGTTGCCATGTTGAGGGTGGGTATGGAAAGTAATGCATTCCTTTCATTATCAAATAATGTTTGTAGTTTGTCTGCTACCAGTATGAATAGAAGCGGTGAGAGAGGGTCTCCTTGTCTGAGGCCTCTATGATGGTAGAATGATGGGTCATATATTCCTTAACTTTAACGAATGAAGAAGATGATACGACAATTTGCAAAACAATTAAAGTACTAACCTTGCACATGAGTTTTGGTGAAAATGTAGGTTAAAACAAGTACATACCAATGTCAAATATGCTTAAACATGCCCTGGACAAGTCAAGACATGCTCAAATCATCAAGGGAATGCTTGACTATGCAAAACAGAGCACAACGTTACCATAACGCTCCAGGACTCGTTATAACGGGTCAGCAACCGTCATAACGTGTGTCCAAGGCGTCATAACGCGTAAGGAGGAGAGAGAAGCAGCAACATGGAATTTCCTGAGCCAGCATTACTGTAACGCTTGACAAGGCGTCATAACGAGTCCCAACCCGTTATAATGGGTTCACCAAGCGTTATAAAGGGTTCTTGAAGAGATGGCCCACAGGACAGTTGCACAAGGAAAATTCTGGAAAGTGTCCAAGGCATTATAATGCCTTACCCAAGGCATTATGGAGACTATGTAGCGCTAGGAAGGTTTTTGAAGGCTCCAAGATCCCAAGAAGTGCCTAGCCTATATAAATGATGCAGAAACAAACCAGCAGATCATCAAATCATTCCTACAAGCTCCAAGCATCAAATTGAGCACAACAAAGAGCCTAATTCAAGTCTCCTCTAGCTATCTAACCTAGAGAGCATTAGGATAGCTACTATTCTCTTATTGTCTATTTGAGAACAAACCGTTAGCTAGTTTTTAGCCTTTGGTGCATCACATTTGTGTTGTCAAGTGGTGCATTACTATCCTTGATTGTGTTGTCAATCGGACCTTTTTATCGTGTAGTGTGGTGTTGCCCCATACATTGGTCTAAGAGAAGAATATTGACTTGCTTGTGTAGAAGAAGTCAAAGATGAGCTCCCACTTTGTAAAGAACACTTGTTTATAGTGAAATCGGCCCGAAAGGAATATTTGGTTCCGGGAGACCCGTGGACGTAGGCCTAAGTTTATTGATAGGCCGAACCACGTTACATAGCGCGTTCTCTTGTTCTTGATTGCTCTCTCTTCACTCTCTTTTTTTCATTACTTTGCTCTTTGTTAATTTGTGATTTGCTCAATTACTTTTTGAAATTTCTTGGTCTATTACTTGGCTATGTGATTAAGGTCTAAAATATTTTAATTTGAAATTGTTGATTGAAAACGCTTCCGCCTAGTGAATTGACCTTAATCTTGCGCTTTAAGCTCCAACCCTAATTCTTACAGTCTATAAGTTGTCTTCCTCATGCAAGGGACCCCAAAAACTATATCTCTCAATCCAAGATGCTCGATATTGCTATTGGAAAGCATCGATTTCGTCCAACCTTTCATCTACTCCTCTATATTACTCCATCTTGTGCAACGTAAGATCATGTAATTGGTTTGAAAGTTGTTGCACACTTTCCAAGGTGAAACTTGTAGATTGAGGAGGTCTTGGAAAGTTATTGTCTTGTTGTTGCGGTTGTGCTTGAGGTTGAGGTTGAGGTTCAAAGAATGCATTCTCCATTGATTTCGGTCTTGGAGGACTAGGTGGAGGATATGATGAACTTGCTTCTTTTCTCCTTTTCCTTTCGGGTACTTGGTTATCCATTGGGGCATCAAGACACTCATTCGGGTTATCCCATTGGTTTGGTGCCTTATTAGATGCTAAAATTCATTGATTCACCTTATATTTTTTACTTGATTTCCAAAAACACCCTTCTTTGACCCATCTAACTGAATCAAGTATATCAACAAGGTTGTTGAGTTTAAAAGTTGGTTGATTATTTTTAGGAATTCTTAGGCCGACATGGGGTATGATTTGGGTTAAGAGATGAGGATAAGGTAAGGACTTATGATATTGGTCAAGGCAAATCTCATATGGTTCAAGACAATGTATGCAATTTGAACAACCTCATCATAGCATATCAATTACCTAAGTAAGTGCATGACATTCATCTCCAAATTGGTTTTAATCTTTCTTTTAGGAGTTAAGATGTTGTTAATGAAAAGGAAACCAATCGATAAATGATCGAAAGATGGATAACGATAAGTTTTTGTTGTGGATTATGTGCCCCAAACCAACTCTTGTGGTTAAAGTGATTGGCATTGATTGGCCAAATTTTGAATGGATACACTTCTTCTCTGACATTTGAAATACCAAAAACTTCATAAAAGGGTGTTAATGGTTATGGGCATTTCTTGTCCACAAATATAGGTAGTAACACCTCATGGTTGGCTTGTAAGTTTCATATAGGAATATATAATCCGAATTGGTAACTCTTGGCACATAAAGTCACACTCTATGATTGGTTCCCATTGCCAAAATTCAATGTAATCTTGGATAATTATCCAAGGTTGACCGACTAACTTGTTTTCATCATTTGTTTTGAAGTAATAAGGTTTTGAGATCTTACAGTTTCAAAACTTGTTCTGAAAATTGTTGAAGTGCTTAGGAGTTCGGAACAAAAAATGGTTTGTGGATGAGATCCCCATGGGATTTTGTCTTCTAATCGGTCTTGAAGACTCTTCTTGAGATGCCCTTTATTTTCCTTTCCTAGGTCGCAATAATCATTCACATGCTTGCTGTCGAGAGCCTTCACCTTTCTCGATTTGAACTCTTTCTTGAATCGGGTTAGTCTTCTTCTTGATTACTAACTTACGAGATTTTGGAGGACTTGATGCCATAAGGAAGAGGAGGGCAAGGATTGTTGAGAAAATCATTTTGCCTTAAGAGAAAAGAAAGGAATTGGTTGTAGTTGGAGTTTTCTAGAGTGTTAGATTGCTTAGTAATCGCTGGGAAAGTGAATTTCACTCCAAGGGAAGCAAGTGATGAGGTTTTGCGAGGAAGAAAGGTATTAAATAGGTAATTTCTACTCTCTCGTTACAGCAATCCATTGCAATGGGTTATCAACATGTTATAATGAGTTTCCAGCCGTTATAACGCTTCTCTCTCCTATCTGTTGTAACACAACCATCATTTAAACCTCCAACGACTAGTTTTTTATGCTCTAACCTATTATAATGGGTTCCGAGCCGTTATAATGCCTCCCTGACCCGTTGTAACAGGTCCCATAACGCAAGCACCTATTTTTGCATTTAATTGTGTTTTATTTTGCTGTTATGCTCTAAATTTGGTCTTTGATATTAATATAGATATGTTCAGCTGTCATATGATGTTTAAACTCATGCAAATGCTCAGAATGAGTTATGATTTGGATAAAAAGATCAACTAAGATTCACAAAATATATAATTCAATCAAAAGGGTATTAAATCATACGTTTTGCTACATGACTCCTCTTCTACACAATATACAAAATGAAAATCGAATTGGGGGAGTCTAGTGACTCTCTAGACAATTGATTTGGTATCACTTGTGCTTGGAAGAGAAAGTGGTTCCAAAAACTTTTCTTTTCTAAAACGACAAAAACGTTCTTGATGTCAAAATTTCAAACAAAACGAACAAAAAGTTGTTATGGAGTTAATATTGCTATGATCATGGTAATTATCATTAATTGGTCTTCAATAGCTCATCGCTAATCTGTAATTATCATGAAAATTTCTTATGTTTCTTGGATTAGGTATTGATTGGTAGAATTATTGTATCTTTTTCTTTGAAAATTACTATTGAGATTCTTATGATCATTTATCACATTTCTAGGGTTATGTCTTGGTTGAAAAACACCATTATACCTTTTTCTTTGAAAAGTGTTACCAAGTTTCTTGTTATCATGTAGTTAATGGAATCTACCATATCTATCCTTGACATAAAGCTTTGGTGGTTGAGCTCTATGTTGGTTGGTAAACTTATAATCACTTTTAACTCTAAGTTTGTTTACCACCTTTCTAGAATTAGAATTGGTGAACTTGGTTTTCGTAATGTATCTTTAGTTATACATATAGGCATGATTCTTGGCTCGAATAGGTTTGTTATTTGGCTTAGATTGCTTTCATATTTTAGAAAGTTGTTCCATTACAAATTCAAGATTGGTCTTATCATGTGGACCTTGACTAATATACATCCTATCATAGTCAATTTTAGTTTCATGATTTGAAGATTTAATAAACTTAACAAATTTAGAAGCCCAAGAATGTGCTTCTTTTAATTCTTTTTTTTTAATCTAAATTGACTTTGGTCTCAAGGTCATTAACCCTAATTTGTAGTAATTCAATCTTAGACTTAAGATCATTGATCGTAGCATCTTTAACATCCATAGACTTTTTGGACTCATCAAGCAATTCTTTAAGCTTAGTCACATTAAATGACTCTTGATCTTTATCCAAATCACAAGACTCATCATCACTAGACTCAAAATGATACTTAGAGAGATCAAATTGTACGGTATTAGCTCGGCTAGGGGTTTGCATTACTTGTGAACTTGTAGTCCTAGTATTTAGTTGAGTTGTCTTCTCTTGTACACAAGCATCTACTCTTGCAAGATTCAAAGACTTCTCTCATTTTGGTGGAGTCAATCTTAGGAATGCATATCGGTCTTTCACCCCTCATTAAGACTTCTTCTTGCTATCTAGCATAGTCATTCTTAGCTTGAGTCATTTGTTTTAAGATAAGAATCTTCTCTGAATCCGTCATTCCTTGTTCCTTTATGATCTCAAGGACTATCTCCAAGCATGTCATTGATTTCTTTCTGATGAGGGATAGCTTGTTCTCAACTTCTCCTCCTCCGAGGTTAACTTTCTCTACCTCATCTTCACTATCTTCGGATTCACTGAACCAAGTTGCTTGCACTGATTTCTTGTGAGTTCTTT
>CAXKVX010004513.1:0-23700 GCA_964058865.1 Eleocharis quinqueflora
AACAAAACAGTTAGACCTAGTTTAGTGATTATATGAAGAAAAAGAGATAAATTGAAATTTTGTTTTACTACTTCAGTCTCTACATGATCAATTTAATGGTTGTTTAACTTCGCAATTGCTTTTTCCCTTTGCTAGTTTGGTATTTTTCAGGTAAGTGGCAGCAGAACTTAAATTTTCTGCTCCTTGCTTGTAGTACTTTTTTTTTAGAAAATTATACCTATCAGCTCCTTGCTTATAATAACAACTTAGAAACAAAAGCCATGTATTGTTTAGTAGGAGCCACTGAGCCAGTAGCATCTAACATTTTATTTTAATTGGAGTTTTTTTTTCTGCTCCTTTATTTCTTAGTTAATATAATTTATCTACTTTTGCAGTGGCTCTCCAGAAGATATAGCATGAGTGCCTGAGCCTGACAGGTCTGAACTGTGGTCATCCTCATTATTCTTATGTAATATTTTGCTATGAACATTAGTACTTCATCATGTTGTAATTTGTGGATATTTGTAGATTGTGGGAAAGCTTGTACTACTGGTCTTGATGTTTAGAATTTCCCTGCAAACATTTTGGGTTATTTTTTCTTTTAATTTTTTCCAATTTGTACTTTCGTGTTACTGCTATAAGTTAGGTTCATGGATTTCTGTAATGATTTGTCAACTTACCTCAGCATTTTGTACTTGGGTTTTCTTTATTTGTGCTAACTTTTGTAACAGTATATGGTCCCACAGAACCCAGCGATTAATTGTCTCTGTGCGAGTAGGAACTAAACAGGAAAGTTCGTGCTCGCATTTTCATCGAACTCAGGCGCACGGGCGCACAGAAAGTGATTCACAAGCCCAACAATAATCTTGTGATCTTTCGACCCCAACAATAATCTATATAGGATTTTATTTTATTTTATTTTCTTTTTATTTTGACTGAAGGGTTAACCGTATCTCTTGATTTCAACTCAAATCGTTTAAGCATGAAGAAACAGACTGCTCCTTTTTTTGTTTAGTAAATGCATATCATCAATTCATCGTAGCTTTTGTCCTTCTATCTTTTTGATAATACGATCTACTATTTTATCACTTTGTCGAATGATTTTTATCGTATCATGTGTTCCTAGATATTTAAATTCATGAACTTTTGAAAGTCATCATAATTAGTTCATTTGCATTTGTCCTCCTATAATGTAACTTGAGATGCTTAACACTATAACCAGTCTTAACTTTTTAAGTAATCTAAACGCTTCAAAACAATGAAACAAACCAAGCAAAATTGCAAGTCTTAGAATATCTAGTATTGGAAAATGGGTAACAGGAGGAAATAAGGACAATAAACCCTGTAGTAGAGGTATTGCTAGAGGTGCTAAAGGATGGGAATAACAAATGGATAGAAAGGTAAAAGAAGGATGAAGGATCCGGTGTCATCTGCTCACATGCTGTTGCTCTATGTTTTCTTTAGTTCAGACTGTTATGTTTTGTATAAAAGCTTAGACTAAATAGTGTTTGCAGTGATGTTTTGGTAGGTTATAAGTTTACTGATAGTCTATGCAGGTTTAGTGTTGCAATATCCGATGGTTGTAAATTGCTCTTTAAACCTTTACTGGGATCTTCAGTTGTTTAGCTTTCTCCTTAGAAACTAAAAACTAAAAACTAAAAACATTTTGTACTTACTATCAGTTTCAATGAAATCGGTGAGTTATAAGACTTATATCCACTTTTCCGAAAATAAAATGGGTAACGTGTTATGGTTCATCAATTTGCAACTTTTTTTTTAAGTAATTGGCATTGTAATATTCTCATTCGCCTTTTTATATCTCATATTCTCATCTCATGAACCTAAAAAATAAACATTTTATGCTTCTCTTGAAATTAGTGCAACTATTTCTGCTCCTCTAGGGAGATTTCAGCATGTCATTTTTACAAACTTCTTGTTGCACAAATATTTTATTATTTCGCAAAGTTAAACCTTTATGTGGGTGTAAATCTTTTTTTGGTAGAACTTATCTCATTTGAAAGTTTATTTTTCTAGTAAAATGTTATTTCTTCAGAACAAATCTTGGAAAACATCGTAGTAAAGGAATAATTAACCATAGTCATGGCTAGATTTACGGCATAAAACACCATAATAACAGCATTTTAATCTCATAGTTCCTTGCTACAAAGTAAAACTTGGGAATTGCAAAAGTTCAACGCTATGTTACTAGCAAACTTGTGCATGTGAAATTTAAACCCGTGACAAGTCTTGAACTGAGCCCACATAAAGTGACCTCATTTCAGTTGCTTCCAACGACCAACTGTTGCAATTGCCCTTTACATCCTTCAACTACTCAGACCCGTTGTACCCGTTATGCAATTTAGATTGAAAAATTAGATGAAAATTAATGTCTACCATTTTTTAAGGGACTCAGGATTTGTTGCTATCAAATATCATATACAAATTTAAGGTGGGGTTTGTTGCTGTCAATAAGAAACAGTTTTAGAGTGTAATTACTAAAAATTTGGTCAAAGGAAACAAAAAAAGGTACACGGATAAGAAATATATATATATCTCTGTGAAGTGTACTGTGTCAAAAACTCAAAATCAATATTATAACATATTTCCAATGTTTTTCCTTTTCCCTGCACTGCATTTTTCTTTTCTAAAATATTGTTATAATCATCATTTATCAAACATACTAGCTTAAATTTAAGTAAAATGTAAAACTAATAGAGGATAAATTGGCTTCAGGTAAAAATTCCCAAGTATCATTTAGCCTACTTACAAAATTAAAATTATAAACAAGATTACATGAACCAAGTTTATCTAAAAATTTGCTCAATTTCTTCCTTCCTATCAATATAAATTCTCACGTCTCCCTCAACTGCAACTCACATGCAACATCAACTTTCAGAGTTCAAAAAATGGTCCCAAATCTCTTGTACTCTCTGCCATTCTGTGTCTTCTTGCTCTTGAACCAGCATTGTGTCACAGCAACACTCAATTATGCAGATGCACTGGAGAAGTCAATATTGTTCTTCGAAGCACAGCGATCAGGCCAGCTGCCGGCTAATCAACGTGTCACTTGGAGAGGCAACTCCGGCCTTTCGGATGGATCTGCTTACCAAGTTTGTAAAGAAACCTACTATTTTATCTTAAATTAAAATTATGTGCGGCTGAAATGAGTACATTGTCATATTATCATGAATAAATAAGAATGATGAACTAAAACAATATATAAGTGTTTCCTTAAACAAAACATTTCAACCCTGTATGTTAAGCACTAGATTTAACATAAGTTGATAAGCCAAGTGTTGTGTGACTTAAACTACTGCAGGTTGATTTGGTTGGAGGATACTATGATGCCGGGGACAATGTTAAATTCGGGCTACCAATGGCCTTCACCACGACAATGTTAGCATGGAGTGTAATTGAGTTCGGAAACATGATGTCTGGACAACTTGACAATGCCAGAGCAGCTGTTAGGTGGGGCTCGGATTACCTCCTCAAGGCTGCCACCGCAACTCCCGATACGCTATATGTCCAGGTGATTGAGCTTCATTCAACTTAGGTTTAAGTTAGCATTTGGGCTCATTAAGTTCAGAACGAGGGACTAGAAAAATGATTACTGAATATGTCCTGATCAGACGGGTATACATGCATAACCCGGCCAGCGCTATTTCACATGTGTTTTGATCTTTAAACCATGCTCATACTGCAAGTTTTATTGGCAGGGAGGAGTGGAGGAGGCATAAATTGACTAAAATTTGTTCAATTTTAACTGTTTTGCACGGATAATAATAATAATAATAATAATAATTTTAAATGACTAATTTTGGACTCTAAATAATCAGTGCTTTCTTTGTATGAGATAAATAAATAGGGAAATACTTTATAAAACAAATTCAGTTGTAGTTATTTTTTGACCATTTGATCCTGTACAAAGAGGACTTTTAATATGGTTGGTCGTAATAATCTGCTTCGTAGCCTAGATCCACATGAATTAAGCAGAGCAAGATGACAGTTAGGATTTGTCATATTAGTTTTGATTGAATTATTAGTTCCGAAGTAAAATGAGTCGTAACAAGACATCAAAAAGTAAGCAATTTTTTATTTTAAATTTTTTGCTGTCATATTATGCTTTATTTTGCAAAGTAAGAAAATTAGCTTTGTCGCCACATACTGAAGCCAGTCACAACAGTATATGCCTGAATACCTCCCTTTTCGACTTTTTTCTGTATTTGTGAATGAATCTTATTGCTGTTTTTGTTTAAATATTATTTTGTAGGTGGCAGATCCAAACCAGGACCACAGGTGCTGGGAGCGGCCTGAGGACATGGACACGCCACGGAATGTATACCGAGTCACTGCCCAGAATCCCGGATCTGATGTGGCAGCAGAAACCGCTGCCGCGTTGGCTGCTGCATCCATTGTATTCAAGGATTGTGATCCAGCTTACTCTGCCAAGTTGTTTCAAGCTGCCACAAAGGTAAAAAAAGCCAAATAAAATAATTAGCAAATTTCATCCATTACTTATTTCGGAAGACATGCTATTGCCTCCGGGCATTCCCTAAGTTTGAGAGACTAATGTTTGATTTTTTTGAAATAGAAAATATTCATCCGTTTTACTTTGTTTATTGAAAATTAAATTTTCTTTTATTACAGGTATTTGACTTTGCGGATAGGTACCGGGGATCATACAGTGATTCCTTGAGCTCTGTGGTGTGCCCCTTCTATTGTTCCTACTCTGGCTATCATGTAAGCTCTTCAAATCTGAACTGAGTTTCTTTTCCAAATAGAAGGGTAATTGAAAAATATCAGTAATAATCCTCTATTGTCGGAGGTTGAGACAGGAAAAACAAGTTTGAGAAAGGGTTATGTTAGGGAATTAGGTTCAAAATTAAGCAAAATATGTTTATTAAAGCTTTAAATAATCTATGAATACATAGGATGAGCTGCTATGGAGTGCATCATGGTTGCATTGGGCATCGGGGAGCACGTCGAACGTGTCATACATGTCATACATTCAGTCCAATGGTCATATTCTTGGTTCCGATGAGGATGATTTTTCCTTCAGTTGGGATGATAAGCGTGTCGGCACAAAGGTTCTTCTCTCCAAGGTAATGCAAATTTTGATATATATTTTCTCTCTTGCAAAATGATTTTTTTGGTTAGGTCTGATGAAGATTATCATTCATGGATTTGCCAAAGATATATATGAAAGTAGTAACTTTATTGGGGTGAAATGGGGTTTCAAAGAGAACAATTAAAAGTTTAAACCATTGCATGTGTAACAGTTGCATGTGTGGGATTTACTTGGGCAAATGCTCAACAGCACAAGGAAAAATTATCCTATTTGGTAGAATGAATAATTGGTTCATATTGGATTGGAAAGTATATATTTGTAGAGTTGTGTGGATAAACTAAATATCACCATAACATCTTGTTATATCTAACGGCTTAATTATATAATATGTACCAGGGCTTTTTACAAAACAGGATAGATTCATTGCAGCTGTACAAAGTTCACTCAGATAATTATATTTGTTCTTTGGTACCTGGATCAAATGGATTCCAATCCCACTACACACCAGGTCATTTCTCTTTATTCATTCTCTGAGGCCAAAATCTTGTAATTTTTTTTTTGAAATGAAGTTTGTGGTCAAAAGCCACCCAAATTTTATGACCGAAAGTCCTCTAGTCGGGTTTCGAACCCACCACCACCCACGTGAAATTTGTTGCTTTTAACCACTAGACTAAGAAGCAATTCTAAAACATTGCAATTAAACTGACAGATGAAGAAACCAAATTTCTGGACTAACTTGTAAAATTTGTTTGTTTGAACAAGACAATAGGGAAATAAATCGTTGAATTTATTATTTATTTATTTTTTGTTATGCAACAGGGGGACTTCTCTTCAAAGAAAGCGAGAGCAACTTACAATATGTGACATCTACAAGTTTTCTACTTCTCACATATGCCAAGTATCTCACAAAAAATGGCGCAACCATCACCTGTGGTGGTACCTCAGTGTCTGCAACAGACCTCATTTCTTTAGCAAAGAAACAGGTAACAAACTAAAACTAGCAACAACCAGTATACCAAAAGTAAGATCATCTTTGCAAATCAGGCCCCGATTTATCGAAATTTCACAACAAGTAAGCATAGGCATAAGTTATGTGCTCACTAAACTCTGTAAGTCTGTATGCCTTGAATTTACTTAGCGCTATCTCGACGGTAGCAATTGTTAAATTTACATGTTTTGTTTCATTCAAAATTATTGACTCCAGTGCATTTTAAATGCCAGGTGGACTACATATTGGGTCAGAACCCGGCAAGTACATCCTACATGGTAGGATTTGGTAACCGATACCCATTACACGTGCACCACCGTGGGTCGTCCCTACCGGCAATGAGGGACCATCCAGACCATGTTTCTTGCGGTGATGGGTTCCAATACTTCCATTCCGGATCACCAAATCCTAATTTACTCGTCGGGGCAATTGTTGGCGGTCCTGACAGTGGGGACGGGTTTTCGGATGACAGGAATAATTACCAGCAAACGGAGCCGGCGACTTACATCAATGCTCCCTTTGTGGGGGTCCTAGCTTTCTTCGCTGGAAACACTAATATGAAACATTAGAAATTTAGAATCTCATTTGTTGTTCCCATGGCAAAATTGTTGTATGATATTTTAGCTTTTCAGTTTGCATTTGTATTGTGATGTTTAGAGTTAGGATTCGGAGTATCTTTTATTTTCTCTCTGATCAAATGTGAAATGTTGTGGTTGTTCAGAAATCAGAATTAAAAATGCGACTGTTCACTTTCTGCCATAAGCCCGTTCTGGTGCTACATAAATTGGGCCCGGCCCAACAGTTCTATTACTAGATGCAGTTCAAACGGTTCACAAATAATTTTGATTGGATATACTATAAGTCTATAACTATAAGACGGTGCATTTTGGGTCGGTTGCTGAACGATCTAACCCTGCAACCCATATTACTAGCGGATCTCGATCCGACTTCACATGAGCGGTTCAGATTTTCTGCGCTACGCTACGGACGGTCTAGATTTTATTCCGGAGTCCTGATATAAAATTAGTTCGAGTTGAAAGATCTCATTCCCCAGTCTTCTTCGTTTTCTATTCTCTCTTTCTTTGCGAACTCCACCGCAACCCAACCAAAACAACGACGGCGGTTCGTTCGGCGTAATGGATCTGCTAAAGCGAGAGTTACAGAGGAAGAGGCAAAACCTCGCCGCCGATTTCGGAGGCAAGAAGTTCCTCCGTCGCTCCGAAATCGAGCAAAAAGAGATCCAGAAGCTGCGCGAAGACGAGCACCGCTCCCTCGTCGCCAAATCCTCCTCCTCCCGCCTCTCCTCCGCAGACACCGGGTCCACCACCTCCGCCTCAGGTTCCTCCAACCCTACCTCTTCCTCCGCGCCTCCTTCTTCCTCAAACCCTAACCCTGGCACCAGCCACCCTGAATCTGTTCCTATCGTCGAAGTTGTTCTCCCTCGCCATGAGGTTATTCGGCGCCTGCGCATGCTCAAGCAACCGATCACTCTTTTTGGAGAAGATGATGTTGCTCGGCAGGAGCGTCTGAAGCTCACTCTCAAATCAGGGATTATTGAGATCGACAGTGACATGACTGAGGGACAGACGAATGATTTCTTGCGGGATATATATGAGATGAGAAAGCGCCAGAAATCGGGAGGCAGTTCCTTTCTGAAGAAGGATAAGAATAGAGAATCTGATGGGATTGGAATGGGAGACGGTGAGGCGGATGGCGGTCAAGGGGAGGAGGATAAGGATCTAATACTGAGTGGCGACGAAGGGGAAAAAGACGACAAGGATGGGGCGAGGATGATGGCAAAATTTGAGGATTTGTGTGATGAAGATAAGATCCTGGTGTTTTTCAAGAGGCTTTTGAATGAGTGGAAGCAGGAGCTTAATGACATGATTGAGACTGAGAAGAGATCTGCAAAAGGGAAATCTGTTTTTGCCACTTTTAAGCAGTGTGCTCGCTATCTGACTCCTCTCTTTAAGTTCTGCCGTAAAAAGGTGATACTTTTGTTTTCTTTTTCTCTATTATATACTTATTACTGTGTCTTTTGAGCAGAATCCAGTAATTATAATTGATCTTGGCGGGATTGTCTTCAGATACTGTTAACTGTATTTAAACGGGAATAAAGCTGAGTAAGGTAGTGTGATTCTGGTTTAAATCCCCGAGACGATCACAGGTTTGAAATAATTAACATAATCCAATAAAATGTGTTCTGTTACAATTTTATTTTTATTAGTATTACTGTATTACTGTCTCAAATATTTTTAACATATATATTGAAAGTTAAAATAATAGTCTCAGGAAGCTAATACAAGTGAAAATGACAAGTAATACTTGACTGAGTATCGTTAACCAATGATGGATGGCAGAAAAGACAGAGTGTAACTTTAGAAGCTCATGCTCCAAGTAGACGGAGTTTATACTCCCTAGGCCTGTTAAAATCTCGTAATATTTAGAAAATCCCAATTCCATTTGGAATTGGATACTGCACTAATTAAGATCGGGACTGGAGATACATTGGTCACAATGGGGGCTAAGCCCCCTCCATCATTAAAAAAATACATTTTTTTCCTTTGGACCTTGTAATTGTCTTAATTAGTAATTGTAGTTAGTCCCTTCTAAAAAGCCAAATTATATAATAATTTCTATTTAGCCACCTCTATATCAATTTTTCTGGCTCTGCCCGTGATTAAGATTGTCTTGAACTCTAGTTATATGTATTAACACGAAGAATTGTACTATGTGTAAGAATTGTAGCTTTTAATTGTCAAAAGAATGATGAAAGTGATTTACAGTTAAGGAGAAAATATTTTGCCTTGCTTAGTGAGGGGCTATATTTTTTTTCTTACATCCACTAATAACTGCTACTATACAGATCTATTTTTATTGTTGACTGAGAAATGATGATTGAATTTATAATTTGATGGGTTTTTGTGTTCTGTTATACGTACAGATCCTTCCAGATGACATCCGTCAAGCACTGATGGTGGTGGTAGAATGCTGCATGAAACGGGACTACCTTGCAGCTATGGACCAGTACATCAAGATGGCCATTGGCAATGCACCTTGGCCTATTGGGGTTACCATGGTTGGCATTCACGAGCGTTCGGCACGGGAGAAGATTTACACAAATAGTGTGGCTCACATCATGAATGACGAGACAACACGTAAGTACCTGCAATCTGTGAAGCGCCTCATGACCTTCTGTCAGCGCCGGTATCCTGCCAACCCTTCCAAGTCGGTTGAGTTCAACAGTTTGGCCAATGGCAGTGATCTCCATTCTCTTTTGTCTCAAAGCACAGACGAGAGGCTTCGCTTGATGCCTGCCGAAAAGGACTGATTCTCCTTCGTGTTTAGTTCCAGTGATTATAATGTAATCATTTTACCTGTTTGCTGTAGCTTGAGGTGTATTAGTAGGAAATAGTGTTACGAAATTTCACGTTTGTTTGCTGTCACCTTTAGATGGATCTATATTATGCTCTGTGAGCCTGGTTATTCAAATGATGTGTTTTTGGCATTGTCGACAAAGGTCAAGGAAGGTGGTAGATGCTGTGCAGAAGTAATGGAAGCACAAGGAGGCATTTTACCAAGGTATGAAATACAATACTGGGTTATCGTGGGAAATTTCAGTGACAGTTTACTTTGAAGCAAGTTGCATATATCATCTTACAAGTTTTTCTGAAGCAAGATGAAAATTATCTGTAGCATGTATTATGAAGCATAAAATAATCCCTTAATGGGGTCGTGATGGTTTACACTCTTATTCTCTCTGTATCCTCCATATATTATTATATTATTGACTCTTATGTTTCTGTAAGAATAATATCTTCAGGTTGTAATAACCTTAATATTATAAGCTACAATGTACTCTTAAAACTAACAAGGCTAGAGTAGTATATCTACATTGCACTGTGTTTGTTAGCTTGCATTGTTTTCATTGTGATTGTATTTTTGTATTACAACATGTAAGAAATCAAGATGAAAACTTCTCTTGCTAGCTGAGGCAATTACATCCTCCACAGCAATCTTTTTGTGCTAAATTATTCCATAGGTATGCTCTGGTTATAGGCAGCAGTATCAGATCTTGTATGGCTTTTGCAACAAGAGGATAACTTTGTCAGGCTGCAGAGGTCTCTGCACAATGGTGAAAAATGCATTGCAGTACAAAGCTCAAACAATAGGGAAGATTGCTAGACAGGTTCTTAGCAGAGTACACCTGTTGAACCAAAAACCGATCCTTAGCTTAGTTGTTAAGAGCAACACTTGAAAGGTGGGTTATTAGCTTAGTGGTTAAGAGCAACACTTGAAAGGTCGTTGGTTCAAAATACAATTGAGATAACTTTAATTATTTATTAGATTGAGAGGCAAAGACCTCATCTCTGTAGATAGTAATTAGAAAAAGCCTTGTCGAACTTGATTACCTGAAGCATCTCAACGGGGTGACCTTAATCAAAGGCCCAAACTTTTGCAATTCTTGGGCCGAAGAAAAATGGTAACTACTGTTACAACAAGATCTCGGCTATTGCATTTGCATAACTGTATGACATTGACAAGCTAATTTCTGACATCAGCTAATCATAATTTTTGTTTGGTTTAAAACGTCTTAGTATGGATGATTATTGCCTAATTGAGAAACAACCCATCTGCTAGTACTAATTTTGCATCTCGCATTAATTTTACCTTCCACTTTTTGTTTGCTAATCAATATGTTCGGCACGTCGTATTTTTATAAATAGTTATAGAAAGTAGACGAAGAAAATGTATTTTACAAGAATCTATGATTATGGACATGGAAGAGATAGTGGAAAACAATTCAGTTCTATATAATTCTTTTCTATAGGAAATTGTACAAAACAAGATGATCAGAAAATCGTATGCAAAAGGTTGGTTAGAACAAAATTTTGAAAGGAAATTTTTTTCTTTTGGTCCATAATTTAAAAAAAAATTCAAGGTCATTGAACTTCCGTTGGCAAATGAGATTTAGGAATGATTTTGATTTTTTTAAGAAATCTCATGAGCAACTTTTGTCCTTTTCCAAAAGTTCAAGGATCAGTTGATGAAGCGAAAGCTTAATAATCAATTTATTATATTTTAATTTCTTGGGCAAAAGTTCTCAGATAAAAAGTGAGTTCTTTCTAAATGACACACACAAGAAACAAAAAAAAAAATGCCAAATGATTTCTAGAAAAGGATAATTCTCACATGCTTCCAACATTTAAGCAGTACCTATATTTAAAAGTATATCCAATTAACAAAATTCGAAATAATAATGTGTTTCAATAAATTAAATTCTAATGTGTTAATTTGGATAGATTTGAAAGTCATTAAGCCTTTCATGCATGCTAAATTTCTTAATTGTACACACTACTAGGCTTTATGACAAAATGACCAATAATATTTTTACTAGACTCATTTTTTGTACACATCATATCTAAATTGAATAAGAATCAATTTTATTTTTAAATTAATTAAAATAATACTTTTCAAGTATATAAAAAAATTGAATGTAGGTTAATATTACTCTTTAAAAAGTCACTATTTCTTGGTTGATATTTAATATTTCATGGACATCTGAAATATTCCAACGAGGGTATGAAATGGGGCCGAAATATCTACATATCTTTTACCTATCGGCTTTCTCCTGTAATAACTCAAATAATGTGTAGGATAACATAACTAAATATGCATAATAAAATCGATATCATTAGTTGATATCAAATATGGTCTACGTATCGATCAGCTATCTATTCAGTAAGATATATTGTATTTGTTTGGTTTCTCCTTAGTTTAAAACGGTTAATTATGGGATTATATGACTTAAAAGTTACAACCAATTGCCTGATCTGGATTGTACATTTGTACCCCACCGATTCAGGCGTCTTAATTTCAAATTACTTGGTATGTTTCATACTTCTATCATTCAATGCATATATCTATCTATTCTATATCTGTGCAGAGCATGCATGGAAGTGGAAACTTGTCATGAAAACACAAGGCCTTATTTTCTCTTTCTTGGAAGGTGAAGCAAGACTTATTAGGTTATTTGTATTTCGTGGTTTTCAAAGCCCGGAAAAAAAAGGAAATCTTAGTACTGATTAGAGGTGGGAACATTTTGATCTGATTGAGAAACGCGTTCCATTCGTCTATGGATTTCAATTCGATTCGATATTTTTGTAAGATTGTCTTTTTTTAATTAAGAAAAAAGAATCTCATATGATCTAGAAAGAAAATCAGTTATGACATATATTTTTGAAAAAAATCTTTAAATCTCGACTCTTCCGTTACTCACTCTTTTTTCTATTTTGTCTTTTTTAAATACTTCATTCTTTCTCTTTCAATTGAATCTTTCTTCTTTTTTTCTTTTTTTTCTTCTCTATATTCTCTTCGACGATAGATCGTTAGAAACGACGAAAAAAATTGTCAAAGACGAAAATAATATTTGTAGTGACGACATATCTGAGAATGAAAAAGTGATGACATATAAAACGAGAACAAAATGCAACGGATGACCTATTGTCTCTGATTTTTTTCGTATTCATCATGATTGTTATCTTTTTCATAAAAGAAAGAAAGAGAAGAAGAAAATGAAAATATAAATGTGCATCTAATAGAAACACTTATTTTAGTAGCACAAACATCTTTTTTCAACTAGTATAATCACCTTGTAGTTAGAATAAACACTGAGTAGTTAGTATGATCACCTGAGAGTTTAGTATTATCACCTGAGAGTTTAGTATTATCACCTGAGATAGGTTAGTATGACAACCTGAGAGTTTAGTATGATCACCCGAGAGAGGTTAGTATGACCACATTAGAAGTTAGTATGATCACCTGAGAGATTAGTATGAAAACTAGAGGAGTTAGTATGACCATATTCTTTGTTAGTATGAGCACTTGAGAACAAAATAATGTTTGATCTTCGAACGTATTGACTCGTAACTCCAATTCGCGAGTATAAGCACTTTTCGAAAATGACAAGACACAACGCACAAACTTTATAAGGCTATAAGCCCATAACCACGCTGTTTTGATAAAAAAACGCTTCTAAAGTCGTCAAATCTCATTTTAAAGTTTTTCTACATCTTTTTTGCTCAGATTTTCCAAAAAAAAATGCTTGAAACAGTGCAAAAATATATTTGAAACAACTAGTATGAACACCTTCTATATTTAGTCTGAACATATATTTTATTTAGTTTGAACCTCATGCATTATGTGCAAAACAAACTTATAACAATGCAAAAACAGACTTGAAACATCTAGTATGAATACCTCTTTCAACTAGTCTAAATATCTGTTTTATTTAGTCTGAATATCTCTTTTATTTAGTCTGTCAGACTTGAAATAGTGCAAAAACAGACTTGAAATAGGTAGTCTGAACACTTATTTTATTTAGTCCGAACACCTTTTTATTTATTTAGTCTACACTCCATGCATTCTATGCAAACCAGATTCGCAACAGCTAGTATGAAAACCTTTTTTTTTTAAAGTCTGGACACATGTTTTGTTTAGTCCGAACACCTGTTTTGTTTAGTTTAAATGCCTGTTTTATTTAGCCTGCACTCCATGCATTATGTTCAAGACAAACTTTAAATAGTGCAAAACAGACTCGAAACGGCTAGTCTGAACACATGTTTTATTTAGTTTGAACACAATTTTATTTAGTCTGAATACCTGCTTTATTTAGTTTGCACTCGATGCATTATGTGTAAAACATTCAAGATAGTGTGTAGGACGGAAATGTTCAGAAGAATGTGTGCGGTATAACTTTTCATTTTTACCCGTGTTTGACTGTTTGACTTTCCATTTTTATTCGTGTTTGACTGTTTGATATTTCCTTTCTAGAAAGTTAGTTAGAAGGACTAAAGTAGAGTACATACATTGAGGAATTGTTAATAGATCCCTATATTTTTATTTATATTAGAAAATTAATTATGATAAACAAAATTCTAAGACATTTTGAAAATTCTAATTAAATAGAAACCCTATCTTGAAACTTTTCTCCAAAAGCCTCTGAGGCATTACCACCCCAACTACATAGAAATGAACAAAATATGGCAACTTTTTCTTTTTGAGGAACACAAAGAGCATTCACCTAAAGTTGAAGGTCACTTTGCAGACCAGACTGTCATGTACAGATTTACCTTTTGTTCTAATTTTTAACTTATCTTGAAAAATATATTATTGTTCCTAAAAACAGAAAAATATATTATTAATTGGATGAAAACAATAAGAAAATTAGATTTGCTTATATCACCATTATAAATATTTTTTTAGAAAAGTAAATTATTTGATGAGAACAAAGGAAATCATATTTGCTTATAATATCACCATTATAAATTTTTTTAGTTCTTCTCAGTGTTCTGAATTTTTTCTGTTATGTCGTGTCTCGTATTGTTAGTTGTCAATTGAAATGAGCTACTTTTTTTAGGCTTCGTCTATTTCGAATTTTCATTTAAAAAAAAAGATAAAATATATTATTCATGTACAAGTGTTGTGAAAGAAGAAAGAGGAGAGAAAAATATTGCTAATTATAAATATAATACCACATAATCAAATAATAATGATAATAATCACAATAATATAAAAATTATAGTAATTTTTATTATTTTAAAATAATATCGACTAATAATAATTAATAGTAATTATTAATATTCTTTTAATAATAAAGAAAATATAATAATAATAAATTATATATAATATACTAATATATTATTAATTACAAATATAATACAACCTTATCAAATAATAATGATAATAATCACAATAATATACATTATTTTAAAATAATAAAATAATAATAATAATTAGCGGTAATTATTAATATTATTTCAATAATAAAGATAATATATTAATATTAGCAATAATAATAACAAAGTATATATAATATATTAAATTGTTAATTATATTGTAAATTTGGTTGCTTAGTCATACAAAACAGTATATTCGATATTTCATTTATATGGTAATATATCAAAATAATCTCTTTTACCACTATTTTATTCTTTCAAAATATATTTGACAAAGTCATATATTGATAGAATAAACCTATAATCCGATATTCGATCCAAAAATTCAAAATGAACCCTTGAAAGAACAATTTTCATTAAAATAACTTGTTGGTTAATTGAAAGCGACGCTCCACGCTGGGGTATACGTGTGGTCAAAGTATACCAAGTCAAATAGAAATGATATGTTTACCAATATAAAGTTCATAAAGCATAGTCACCAAAATTTAGAGGTGGCAAATAGAGTGGGTCGGAGGAATTTGGATCGGATCAGGTCGGATTTCGAATCGAGTTGCATTAGTCTTTTCAGATAACGAGTCATAGTGAGGGTGAGATCAGGTTAGATTTTTGGTCGAGCTGCACCGACAACTTTCAGGTCTTGAGTCGGATCAGGAGAGATCGGATCGGGTTTGGATCGGATTGCACCGACAACTTTTGAGTATTATTTTGAGTTTAAAGTTCAATCGAAAAAAATCAAGTTACATTATTGAATTGTATTATTAAACATCGACTTTCTCTGATGTTAATTTGTTAGTAAAATTAGATTATGATGTAGGCAAAATAGGACTAGATCGATTTACAAGTTGTATCAGATCAAGTCGGGTCGGATCGAGCTCGGGTCCTCATGTGTCGCTCCAACTCGAATTACGGGTCGTCTCGTGTCGGACTGGGCCTGGCTCGGACTCGGGTCCTCATGTGTGCGCCATCTCAGGTTACAGATCGTCTTAAATCGAGTCGGATCACTCATGTGTCGCTTCGTCTCGAATTATGTGTCATCTCAGGTCGGATTGAATCAGATCAAATTCAAATTAGTTTATCCTTATTAAAATATCGAATCAGATCGATTTCAAATCAGATCGATCAAATTTCTTGGATCGAATCGGACTTTGCCACCTCTAAACAATGGTACCACGTTATGGACCTTCTTTGAGTGCAAGGTCTAAAAAACATGTGTCAACGCTAAGTAGCGTTAGTGTGTTTGTTGGTATGGAGTGGAGCCATGATTACCTTAACAATTTAATTGAACAAAATTTTAGTATGTACGACCGCTTGTTATTTTTTTTATTTTTGTTTTTAGAAGAAATATAAAACTTTTATCATTTCAATTTAATTCAAATATAATTTGAAGTCTATTATAATATTTCTACATTTATTGCATCCAAATTCGCGTCTGTCATACGAAAAATGTTGCTTTTTATTACTAGTTGACATTTGTTTCACTAGGCTAAGTATTGCTTGTATATATGCTTGGAGTACATGCATTTATATATAGTGTGATAACATTTATGCGAGCGCTTGTTAAGTTATTTGAATTTTTTTTGAACATATCCATAATTATTTGAAAATTTATTTGTACTTAATTTACATACATTTATGTAAAAGTCTTATTGGTAAATTATTTTTAGCTGGCAAAATGTCATTACCCGATTTATTCTACGAAGAGAGCTGATAAGTAGATATCATATTTGATACCAACTATTGATATCGTTTTTATCATGCACATTTAATTGAGTTATCATGCACATTATTTGAGTTATTATGCATGTTATTTTTTGTAATGAAATAATTATACATGTTATTTTTTGTACTGAAATAGTTATGGTATAACATGCATAATAATTCAAATAATGTGCAGGATAACTCAACTAAAAATGCATAATAAAACCGGTATCAATGATTGATATCAAATGTGGTATCTACGAAACATTATCCTTCTACAAAAGCAGGCAGTTATCTCTCTTGTTCATTTTTCCTATTTTTTTTTCCGAATTTTTAAAGTAGTATTATTAGAAAGTTGTTTCATTGGGAAGTTTGTTGACTACACATAATATGGTATAAATTAAGATGAAAATTAACGCTGAGATAAATAGGAAAGCAATTTTCAAGAAAAAAATTCTAATTAGATTCAACGCGGATTTGTGCTTTCCCAAGTCTTACTAATTTGATGCATTTAGTAATATTTTAGGAAATTATTTTTTTAACTGAAGGGAGGATTAGTTCAAAATATTTGTGAACAAGTGCTTCTATAAATATTTATAGACATATAGTATTATCAAATATTATAAAATAAAAATAATTTTATTGTAAACTTTTTTTAGTTGTATTGTATATATACATAAAAAAATTGTGCTTTATTTTCGATCCAAAGTTTATATTGACATGTACATTGTCTAATAATTTTATTTGCCAACTAAAATGAGCTATATCATGTTAATTTAATGAAACTATATAATTATGAGATGCGACCAAACTTTTAAAAAGTTTCGTTTAACAGTTTTAATTTTATTTTATCTTGCAAACAATTTTTGACGTTAAGTAAAAAAATTCGTTTAAACCGTTAAGAGCCTTAAATTTCGTAAAACAAAGTTTGTATGGCACCGTTTACAATTATATATCTTTATTCATCAAGGTTTATATTAGAGATTTATTCCTTTAAAGAGTAAGAGCTACATATTCATACCACTACCTCAAAAAGAGATCAGTTCACGGTTAAATTTCATCTTGTTCAACGATTATGCATCCGTTGTTGTCTAAATAATTAGTAAATCGTGTAAACAATCGTTGACATATTAGTATTATCGTAGAAAAAAAATAAGAATTTAATACATGAGATAAGGTAACAATAATATACTAATAACCTTTGCCATAGAGTATCTAGAGCAATAATTATTTAATAAATATCTGTTGTCTTAGATCTCTATTTTTTAAACGTATTATAAATGATGGCTAGTTCCAGATTTACTAGTCAGTATATCATTAAACTATCACAAACAAATTCGAAATTACATGCAAAACATGTAGCACAATAAATATATATACATTTAACATGTCCCATTACAAGTCACAATAAAAAAGAAACATAAATAAAAATAAAGCACCCAGCTAGAAAAAAGATTGAAAGAGCTATAACTAGCACACAATAGATTGTTCAGCAATTGCTATCTTGATATATGTCCTTAAAGGAATCCACAATTTTAGCAACCAATATCAAACCAGCTATAACTAAATAACTAGCACATGTCTTTATAGCTGAACTTATGGGTTCCTTTAGATAACATATTCATCTTCATAGGTGGAGGATTTTGTTCCTTTAAGGCCCTTTATTGCAACAAATCTCTTAAAAATTGTTCATGAGGCTTTCAGGTTTTTTTTAAACAGCTTTAGGAAGATCTACTTGCAATAAAGCTAATACTTCTGGAGGGAAGGAATTGAATAATATATTTCTAAGGATTTCAATCAAGAACATAACTCAAAAAGAAATATTTACTATCTTAGAAACAAACTATTTACAACAATGCAAATGCGAGATCTCCTGTTAGATTTTTACCAGGAAATTGAACCCCACTGTTGACGAGACTTGATGCCTTGAATGCTTTGGGTGGAATGACCTTGGTTGCATTAGGTATCTTTGCATCAAAGACCATCAATGAACTTAATGAGTGTATCAAACACCTGAGATGGCTGACATCACGCACTAAGTTGCTCAATATCTTTGATCAAAGATACCATGTGCATCCAAGGTCATTCCACCCAAAGCAGAGGGGTTCAATTTCCTGATAAAAAAAATCTAACATGAGATACTTTATTTGACTCGTTGTTCTTTGTTAGTTAAGACATCAAATGCATCTTCTGAGCTACGTCATTTTTCGAAACCTTAAGTAATATGCCATATAATAGCTCTCGCAAGGCGCTACCTTCAAAAATATAGAAATACAAACAAGTTAATACTTTTTATGTAGTTGTCCAGTAATAATAAAACAAGTAAGCTAAAATCACAGTAAATGTCAAAGAAAAAAATAGATAACCTCTTCTTTATGGTGAACCACAAGAGTTCCATCAAGTGTGATTCTTTGGGGCGAAATCAGCATTTTGAATTTCTATTATTGGATTTTCACCCTATCGATCGTGCTTCACCTACATTTTAGATTTTGAATATTGAAATTAGTTAATCAAAGCAAAATTATCACTATATATTTTCTCATTTGCCTTGTTTTTCATCATCTCCCATTTATATGTGAGAGCATCTCTTTTGCAAGAGTACCTCTATATTTCAACAAGGGCCAGGGTCCATTTATTCTTAATTTTAATCCCACACTTATATATCTGTTCAAGGATCATTAGCAATCAAGATCAATTGAACCAACAATCAAACCAAATCAAACCAACATCAATCACATCAAAACAAACCAACAGTCAAACCATCAACAATCAAACCCAATCAAACCAGCAATCACACCAGAACAAACCATCATAAAACCATCAACTCAATCAAACCCAATCAAATCAGCAATCAAACCATCAACAAACCAGCAATCAAACCATCAACAACCATATCAAAGTGCCAACACACAATTACCCTAACACAATACAAATAAGCACAAAAATGCAAGTACAAACATCAGGTAGCAGACACAAACCATCAGATCAACAAGTAACAACAAATCACACAAATATTCATATTTTTGTAACCCGTATCAACACCCAAATCAATTCAAGCAAGTGGAATCAGAATCACATAAGCTCAAGTCTAGAGCAATAGCAATGTTAATAATTAGCAAAATAAAAAGTTATCATAAGGTAGCGAGAGGAGAAGGCGCAACAAGGGGCGTCAGCGAGAGGAGAAAATATGAGATCGGTGGAGGCCGCTAGGCGGGAAAGAGAAGGATCTGTGGAGGCCATGAAGGAGAGGAGGCAAAACCAATTAGAGGAGAAAAATACGAGATCGGTGGCGGCTAGTTTGTGTGTGTGTGTGTGCATGATACATGTCTGGTTAGATCATCTCTATACCTCTATTAGATCAAATCCACTAGAGTTGTGGAGGCGGCCAAACAAGAAAGAGAGGGAAGGATAGAGTTGTGGAGGCGATTAGAGGGAAGAGAGAGAAAAAGAGCCACAAAAGTGCTGTACTTAAAACTAGGATTAGAAATATGACAACATTTGTTTGAAATAACCATTATCGTAGGTGGAGCTATGACAATTGTTATTTAAAAAAATCGCTGCCTTAGTTTTTTTTCTTAAAAAAGTTATGAAAAGCAAAGGCAACAATTATTTTATATAATCGTTGTCGTAGTTTCACCTACACCAACAATTATAAAAAATAACTGTTGCCATACCATCAGAGAAGCATTTTTTGCATTTCTACCAGCTCTATTTAACAATTTCTTCAATAATCGTTATTTTATTGAGGTTGCTAAATCTCCTTTCTGTGGTAGTGTATAACTGCTGAAAAGATTAAATTTAATATGTATTTCAAGTGTTTATATATATTTAATTTACAAGTAATTTTAATTTGAGATCAGAAAAAAATTATATCTAGTATATAAATTATTACATATAATCAGCACCATTTGATTATATAATAAAAAACAATAAAATAAATAAATAAACAAAAATAAACATTTAACATCAGCTGCACCTTTGCTTCGTACATGAGCGGATTCATGATTTTCGTTAGGGGGGCAAGATTTATAATTTTTTTCAGGAGACAAACTGACGCATATTTCTAAATATACATGATTAATTTGCAATAAAATATGATAAATCATACAAATACAAAATATTATTTTGCAATTTTTTTCGGGAGGGAAGGGCACTTGTCCCCCCGGTAAACACTGCATCCGCCACTGGCTTCACATAAGCCCACCTGATTCAGGTAATTGACAAGTTTGTAGTTAGTCTTAATTACATCTAGTAAATTAAGATGCATAGTTGATTGTTTGGAAGATTTTTGAAATGTGTTATTAGAAAATATATATAAGAGTAAAGATATGATCCTGAGTGCAAGATAAAATGAAATAGATACTTTTGTTGGAATAAAGATGCATCAATGCATTGATGCACATGACCAAACATGCATCAATGCATATGGCCAAATAAGATTTTTTAATTAATGGTTGGTGCCTTGGAGGTGCTTTTGTTGGAATAAAGATAATATTGCTTTGTACTGCACTACTGCTCTTAATAATTATTTCAGTAAGCAGCTAAAGCCTATTAAAGTACATTGTTCACATGCCTTTTGTCATTTTCGTTGTTTTTTTTATTGAGAAATCGTAGATTCAAATTTAGTTGTTAAAGAATGAATTTGTAACTTCTGATTAAATATGTATTTGAGAGTTGCAAATTATTATTTGATAATTACTTTAATTCAAATGCATTATTCAGTACATGTCTAATAAACTTGTACCCTTAAAATTTCTCAAGCATGAATTCTTAGTAATATTGAATCTTTAGCGTAAATTAATATTACCTCATTTTATCAGAAATCTCATTTCATGTTCTAGCCCCACCTAAGCTTTAGGCAGGCATCTCCATTCTTTAACCTTTAAGGTAAGGCAACCGAGTATGTGGTTTTTGAGTGGATTAAAATTTAATTCTACTTTGTTGTCAAATGGATCCAACAGGCTATTGGAGTGGTGGAAGAAATCATTAATTAATCGACAATCATGACCGTCCGATTCGAATTGGACATATACGATTCAATATATGCCTTTTCGGAATATTTTTAAACTTTAGCAATAGTTAATTATCAGGAGACCGACCTGTTGCATATCAATATATCCATCCTATGTGTGTGTAACGCGGGGAACGATCTCGAAATAGTTCAGTTTCGTTTTGTTCACGAAATAGAATTTTATTTCGTTTTCGTTTTACAGAAATCGTTTCGTTCAACTTTTCTTTTGTCACGAAACAAACGAAATACGAAATATGTGATATTTTATACTAAAATTTTTAAACGAAATGAAAATTTTCGTTTCGTTAACAATTTCGTTCGTGTTCATATCGTTTTGTTTTCGTTTCGTGACGAATGAGAAAAATTCATTTCATTTTCCTTTCGTTTAGCATGAAACAAAATGAAAAACTACCAAACAGTATTGCGTCGACAACTCTATCCACCTAGTCAAGATCTGAGTACTGTTATTCCTGTATATCTTCACCAATATGTTTCTCCTGTATCATTGTTTTTAACATATTCTCTGTAGGAAATTGTATTTAATAGTAAATCCAACTATTACAAAAAGCGAAAGCGAAAGCGATTGGACACCGTCTTCTTTCGCCGTATTTCCTGCACTATTTATTTCGTAACGAATGTCCCTTCTCTCGTCGCATAGAAGACCATCGAAAAATCGTCAGATTACAAATTCTCAAGAGAAAACAAACTAATACCAGGCACTATTCACAGCTCAAATACTGAATCGAATATCGTGCAAAATCTATTGTTGACAGAATAGAGATTAGCTGTTACAATCTTCTGTATATTTTTTTGATTTATTATCCGTAGACTTACAACACACCCACCCACCTATAAAGAAATCATAAAATAAATTTGAAAACTCTTCCTAAATACTTTCTGTTGAAGCTTTAACTCCAGATCTCTTCGTAAAAAACTTATGTCTTAGTATTACACCAGATAAGGCACGCTATATTCTGTATACGTGAATAATATCTCGAGTATAAACAATAGAGAAAACTGCTCGTCCCACGATTTCTGTTTTGAGCGAAGTATGTATAAATAATTAAATATACTTGAGAGATGCGAAACAGAGCATTCACTAAATAGATGTGAATTGAATAGATCTAATCATTCAACTTGATCCATCATCTATATAACGAGAGCATATCTATCAATATATATATATACTTTTCTGTTATGAATGGATGCGAATTTAGCGCCTGTAGCACTTATAAAAATACATTTATCATCTCCACTACAAATATAAGTCATCTCCATTGATCCATTTAATGTCTCTATTTAAAGTTTAAACGCAAATGATCAAAATCATTCATATAAATAATTCGATCCATTAGTCACTCCATTAAAAACAAATGGATGACTCCATTTTATCCAATATTTTTTTGCACTATACTTAGATTCTCACATGGATCGAGTTGCTTTTGCCTCCACTAGGTAGGTTCTAGGCTGGAATGTTCTCTCTCTTTACATTGTGATTTATGGCACTTATGGGGAATGCGCACATGTATGCCAAGCAATGACAAACAAACACATGTATGCGCGCATGAGTTATGAATAGCGCTTTCACCGTAGTGTGTTATAGTAATTTTTACTGTAGCATTTTTTCTCGATTTAATTTTTTCTTTTGAATTATTTAAATGATTTATTATAATTTTGTTATTGTAATATAAAAATTTAAAATTTAATTTTTTTGCGCAGAGCACGAGCGTACCTCTAGTTGAACATAATAATCCTTAAGAGGACTAATAAAAATACTAATACATTAAAAATGGTGCGGATTTTAGTTGCTTATCAGTGACGGAGTAAGACTAATAATAATGCATGAGACAAATTCAATCACCAAAATAATTTAGACATCATCCGAGATGAAGGAGACAATTTAATATTATTATTAAAATAAAATATTTTTGATAAATTATGAGAAGCCAGTGCTCCTCTAAACCACCTTAACTTCGTCACTGCAGCTTATTATACCTTTCTTTAATTAGGATATCGTGCAAGCCATATTTTATCAAATGGGTGCAATTACGCTACTTGATTTAGCAAGTAAAACTAAAAGTAGATATGACTTATAATTTAGTTAAATAAACTAAACAATAAATTGGTAGAAAAATCTTAGAATAGGCAAGTGGCATAACAGTTCAAGTGGTATCTAACAAAAATGACTTCAATGAGTTTACAGATTCAAACTTTTATG
>CAXKVX010004514.1:0-22416 GCA_964058865.1 Eleocharis quinqueflora
CTATTCCAATCCGAAGATGCAGCCCATTTTAAACTTCTTGGCCCAAAAGAAAAAAGTAGTAAGTCCCAGCCCAAAATTCTTAATTTAATTCACTTCTTCCTGCTGCTACTGCCTACTGCTAACTTAAGCTCAGTATCTCTCTGGTAATCCGTAAAAACACTGACACAAAAATATCATCAATTTTATCCTTGATTTTCCTCTTCCCCCCTTTCTCCGGTGCCGCTTTTCAATTTCTTCACTTGCTCCGTTTGTCCGCAGTGAAGAAAGAGAAGAAAGAGAAAAGAAAAAAATGTAGAAAAAAAGGGAAGAAGACGTGATACAAAATAATAAAGAAGAAAGAAAGCTAGAGTATTAAAAATATTTCTGGTAATTAACAAGCGCACCAGGTCAGATTAACTTATAACTTTTTCTTTTTCAATTAATATATATTCGGCAAATGTCACGAATAAAATAGTACATAATTACACAAAATTATATATTGTCAATCCTAAATTCCTGCTTTATAATCAAATCCGTATGATATATGCATGGTTTCTAACCTGAGTTGCTTTAAAAAATTGAGTTCCAACAAACCATACTCATGTGTCGTGCTTCCCTGTTTCTTTTGCCTTGCTGCATGCTGCTCACGTTGGATAGCTCTCTGGGGAGAAGAAATCAGTAGTTTTGCTTTTACACCCTAATAAAACTCGAATTAACATATTAATCCATGTAAACACAACATGCATACATGCTGCTTAGGATGAATATTTCTTTCCTTTTTTTCCTTTAGGACAAAATAAACACAACATGCATGCAAGTCTTATAACTAATACTAACTATAAAATTCTCCTGATCCTCTTCTCTCATCCAAACCCCAAGTAACTCAGAACAAGAGATAGACATGGCAAGAACAATGGGCTTTCTACACCTTTCTCTCCTCCTATTCTCCGTCGTCACCGTTTCCATTGCCCACCGTGACCACGACAGTACCCCAGCATATTTGTTGCCTGTCAATGGATTGAACCCTGATTATTACAAGAAATCATGCCCCCATATGGAGGCCATCATTCAGAGAAAAGTTAGTGAATTAATAAAGGGGGACTACTCCTTTGGTGCTGCGCTTCTTCGTCTTCACTACCATGATTGTGCACTGAGGGTATGTAAATGAGATGCTAATATTTCATGTACTGAATGAATGAAAACTTTACTTTTGCAGACTTCTAGATTATTTATACATAAAAAGTGTTTGATTAGTTTTGTGCCCGTCTGATTTCCTTTTGTGAACTTTTGTACGTGGGACTTCAGGTCTAACAATTGTCTATCTTATGCTGAAAGGTTGATTAGTTTTAATTTTTGTGTTATGACATGCCAAGAACAATGCTAACTATTCTTCATTTCATAATTTTGACAGTGCCTTATTTGCAACACCTTCACTTTAGTTTGCTCTAAATGCTAACGATATTATTCTTGTGTAGGGATGTGATGGTTCAGTTTTGATAGACATACCGGGGATAAGCGAGAAGTACTCAGATGGCAGCAAAACTCTCAGAGGTTTTGAATTCATCGAGGAAGTTAAGGCCGCCTTAGAACAAGAATGCCCACAGACGGTATCCTGTGCTGACATCCTCACTACAGCAGCGCGGGATGCTACTAATATGGTACTGTAAATATATTTCATCTTATTTGTTTGTATGGACTATGGAGTATGAACACTGTAGTAATCGATATAGAAATCCTAAATAATCATGTAAGAAATTAGTACTAATTAATCTGAATTATATGAGATCTAACGAATTACTTCAAATTAAATAGATCTGCTGTACATATATATATATACTGGGGGAAATATCCTAAAATTATATCCAAAAGCACCAAGGTAACAGATAAATCAACAATGGCATGGATGGAGTTAACTATTGTTCAAAAAAATCGAAATGTGTACTTAAAGTTAGAACGCTTGTTTCTTTTCTTTTTAATTTATAGGTAGGAGGTCCTTACTGGCCGCTGCAATACGGAAGAAAGGACGGTCGCGTCTCCCTTTTGGAAGAAGCTAATGGGTTGCCCATGGGGAAGGAGAGCATCACTGATCTTATAACATACTTTCAGACCATGGGATTATCGCCAGTCGAGTTGGTCACCCTTCAAGGTTCGTCGCGGCTTCATTTTTTTTCCCATAACATACATAACTGTTGAATACATAACTGTATGTTAGTCGGCTTCAGCGCAAAACTGATGCATCGATTTGTTTTCAGGAGCGCACACAATTGGCAGGAGCAGTTGCAAATCATTCGGCCAGAGACTCTACAACTATCAGACGAGTAATGCAGCAGACCCCACCCTCAACAACCAATACCTTAATTATCTGCAGAGAACATGCTCGGGACTCTCTGAGTTCATCGATCTTGATGCGACCACACCGGCAATCTTCGACAACACCTACTATAAGAATCTTCAAAACAACATGGGTCTACTCGAGACCGACCAAAAGATGTGGGTCGACTCTAGAACAGGCCCCATTGTCAAAGCCTTCGCAAATCAGAAACGCCTATTCTACATGCAATTCCGTGCTGCTATGGTGAAGCTAAGCATGGTCAATGTGCTAACAGATGATGAAGGTGAAGTAAGGATCAAGTGCTCAGCTGTTAATTAAGGGGTGGCTTGACTTCATGTATACTTGTATCTATATTTTTTTTCCCTTTTTATATTTATAAGAGTTTACTATGTTTTTTGGCCTTTGTAAGTTTTGTATTTTTTTGTTGTGTTTGAGCTGTGGTGTTTTAATTGTTCAAAGGACATTGTGTACTTTTCATCTGTGAACAATTGTACGATGAATTAATTGAACCAATTCATTTAGCATATGTTATCTTCTTTTTGGGTAATTAGTCTTGTCTTTACATTTTTAGTTAAGTCTCTATATCCTACGTACACTACAACAGAATGAAAATTTAGCAACTCCTATAAAACAACAACCAAAAGAAATTTTGTAAAACATCGTTGCCATAAGTTGACAAAATATCTTTAGAGATAAGGCAACAATTATTTTTTAATAATCATTGTTGCAGGGGTTGATAAGGCAACGATTATTTAGGGAAAATCGTTGTTTTATCTTTTCAGAATTTTTATTTTTCAAAATATCTAAAGCAACAGTGGTTTTTTTAATATCCGTAGCCTTGTCCCAACACTAAAAATAAAAGGCATCGCCTCTCTACTCTCTCTCTTCCTCCTTGCCGTATTTTCCTTCCCCCTCTTTTCCTTCTTCCTCTTCCTCCTTCCTCTTCTCCCTGGCCGAATCCACCACTGTCTGACTGCCTCTTCTTCCTTCGTCTTCTCCCCTGGCCTTCTCTTCCTCCTTTCTCTTCTCCCCGGCACCTCCAACTATCGTATTTTTCTCCTCTCGTCGACGCTTTCAAACCGCTAGGTTGTTCTCCTCCTTCCTCTTATTTAAGGTGGTTTTTCTATTTTGTAGCTATTTTTTTGTTATGAAGAAATTGTTGTTGGGTTTAGAATTTAGAATTTAAATGATTGTTGCTTGAATAAAATTTTTTTTTGTTATGATAAATTATTTTAATTATTTGTTATGAATAATTTTTTTTCTTCTTTAAGATGGTATGATTTGTAAAGGTTTAGGGTTTAGATTGATTGTTACTTGATCTGATCTGTTAGGATTTAGGGTTTAGATTTTATAATAATTGTTGGTTTGTCCGATCTGATTTGATTTATTCTTTTGTAATGATTGTGCTCATTTTTTAAATGCTGGAAGGACTATGGACAAGCTTTTCAAGACTATCTTATAAAGCATCTAAGAAATGCATGTGTCCATTTGTTCAAACTTTTTGTATTGCCAAAAATACCCTCTATGCATCTCTTAGCTTGCTGCAGGCCACATGAAAGCGAATGACATCGGATGACACCACTGCACGCCGCTTCACGCTTCACGCTCCAAGACGCATGGCGTTGCTGCAAGTCGCCTAACACCACTCCACCATTGCACGTCGCTTGATGCCACCTGACGCCGCTACATTGCCGGATGACACCATTGTAGCCGCACGACGTCGCTCCTCTACTTCACACTCTAAGACGCATAACCCTGCTGCAAGCCGCATGTCGTCGCTGATAAGTCAAATTATACACATGTTTATCTAGGGTTAATTGTGTAATTTAAGCCAAGTTTAGGATAAATCAATGTCCAAACAAATAAGTTTTTATCCCAAAAGAGTTCAATTCACTACCTTGCATTGTTTTAATGCAGAAACAAATATTTGAAGCAAAATGGGTACAAGCAAGGATAATGGAACAAGCTAGGAGGTGCAAAGGAAGCAATTTGACCATATGTCAGGTCAATTACGGCCGTAATCAACCTTTGCAGGCCAAGACATGAAGAACACAACCCAATCCAGTTCTATTGCGGGCGCAAGGTATATCCTTGCGGCCGCAATAGAAGTTGGCAGAGGGCTGTGAATTCAAGGAAGTTACCACCTCCAAATATTACGGTCGCAATAGTTATTCTTGTCCCCGCAATAGAACGTGCATGACCATGACAGAGAAGTGATAACTCTCACTCAAGGCATGTTGCGACCGTAACAGAAGTTATTGCCCCCACAATTGACCTGCACAGAAGCACAAATAGAAAGTTCCAGCAGTCTGTTTTTAGATTTTGGCTTTCCTTTAAATACATATAGTTATTAGGCAGAAAGGAGGAGTTAATTAGACGAATTTAGCCAGTAAAAAAGGGTTAGAACTTAGAGATTTCAAAGAAGAGGGAAGAAGAAGAAGAAGTGCTACTTTGGCGATCACGGTTGTACATCTCTTTTCTCTACCTCTTTCTTTTTACTTCTATCATATTTAGCTCCTTAGCCATGTCCGGCTAAGTTGTATTAGGACTTGTTAGGATGTTTTGAAACTCTTGTTAATGCTTGTTTGTAATAAATTTCTTACTTGGTTTTGTTTTCTATTTTACTTGTGCAATTTCATGAATTGTGATCTTAGGATTTAATTCTAGACCTTGACCATAGAAAGCATGGCAATTAATTGGGTAAGTACCGAGAGGTGATGCTAATTGATTGTCCATCTTATGACTTGTTTGCTATATGAATTGTTTTATCTCAAGATTTGATATTTGGAATAGAGATATTGAATATTAGATCTATACCATAGAAAGTATGGTAATTAACGAACTAAGTACCGAGAGGTGACGTTTGTTGATTATGAATTTACCTAATTATCATAACGAATTGTATCAAGGACCGAGAGGTGACTTATGATAACTTAGAATAATTAGGACGGTATGTGCTTAATGAATTTTGACTAGTTTAACTAAGTACCGAGAGGTGAAGCTATAACTAGTGCAAACACATTACCTAAATAGAGATATTACTTTTTATTTTTTCACTATTGTAAATATTTTTACTTTTCTTTTTTTCACTCTTATAAGTATTTTCTTCTATTTTAATGAAAATATTAGTAGGCGTTGTGCCTCCCTTAAAAAAAATAGATTTAACCGTGACTGAGTTTGCAGGATCGAGAAAATTAAGGAGAGCAAGAGGGAAAAAAAGAGCGTATACGTACATCGTATACATGTTGATGCATGGTTACTTCTTGAAAAAATGTTCAGTTTCTCTTCTTTCATATGTTATAATTAGGTTGTTGAAGCATAGTTGCTCAATTTTGCCTTTGTCATCAAGATTTTGTCTCTGTGTTAACTACACGAGTTAATCATAGACTCGTGCGTCATGTTGATTGTTGAGGATCATATGATGTTCAACTCTCCAAATTGTTGTCGAATATTAGCATTGATTGTAAGCTTTGTTGCACGAGTGCGGTTACCGGTATCGTATCTGATATGATACTGGTGCAACGATACGGTGATTTTAAAAAATATTAGACACGAATGTAGCTATATATATATATAATTGTGCTAAAATACTTTATAAAGCACTGACATTCATATACTTTAGGATAATATCTCGAGATACAAAGTGCAAATGGTCGATCAAGACCATTGAAAATGTTCTTCATATTAACATCTATTTAGAAACCAAATTTTATATTTTTTGAAATTTTTTTACTATTTTATTGGATAGGTGGAAAATTCGTTAATCTAACGATTTACAGACCTCCAAATTAACCAACTTTGCACCCATTCGAAAAAATAGTAAAAAATTTTTAAAAAAAATATAAAATTTGATCTCCAAATTGATGTTAGTATGGAGAACATTTTCAACGGTCTTGATCGACTGTTTGCACTTTGTATCTCGAGATACGAGCCTAAAGTATATGAATGTTGGTGCTTTATAAAGTATTTTAGCATAACTCTATATGTATATATATATATATATATGAAATTTTAATTAAAAGTAATTTAATACATATAATATATAAGTGAATATACATATAATAAAAGTTATTATTATAAACAAGAGGGCATATGATATAGTGATAATATGTCTTTTGATAGAAAATATCTTCAACATTACTACAACGTGCGAAAACAACAACTAACAAATGCACTATGATTGTCATCTGAAGTATCACACACAAATCATATCAGATACGAGCGCGACATGTATTCGATACGAGTACGGTAAAGTATTTGAAGTATTCGAGTAACATAAGTTGTAAGCAGCCAGATAATATTTTTGTGATGATTTTTCTTAAAACGTATCAAAAAGGTTTATTAAACAATTATATATAGAAATGTTGTTTCTTCTTATAAATTTCTTGTATCAATTTGATGCAATGAAGTAAAATATTATATAATGCTTCATCAAACTAATATTGTTATTACATATGAATTATTGCACAAATGATCTAATTAATAGTTAGGGTGGCAATTAACTAATTAGGATGGTTTCAAATCACTCCTACAAAAAAGGACATTAACCTCAGTTTTTTGTTTTATTGCCGGATTTTTCTGCCGACGTAGTAGGGGTTACTGAAAGTTTTAACAACCGATAATAAAAGCTTGACATTTATCACCAGCTAGGCAGTTATTAACAAAAAATCGACGATAAAAGTTGGAAAAAAGTAAAAAAAAGATGTATGTTCTGCAACCTGACATCTGATTGCAGAACGTACAACTGTCGCCATTAATGTGACAACTATCAATTCAAATTTCAATTTCAAATTTTATATTAAAAACATAGATAAAATAGAAAAGAAAAAAATAAAACAGATAAATAAATAAATAAAATAAACAAGGAATAAATAAAAAATAAAATAAAACACAAAAAAACAAATAAATAAAAAGTAAAATAAATAAATAAATAGATTAAACAAAGAATATTAAAAAACAGATAAAATAAAGAAGAATAAAAAACAGATAAAACAAAGAAGATTAAAAAAACAGATAAAACAAGGAAGAATAAAAACAGATAAAACCCAACGAGACCAACAGAGGACTCAGTCGCCGCCACCTCCTCTTCCTCCAGACCAACGGATGACAGATAGTATAGTGAAATATAGAAGATAGAGAGGAGATAAAGAGGTATATATAGGGAGAGATGGGAGATAGAGAGGAGGGAAGACAGAAAAAATGAGCTAGGACGGAGGTTTCTAAAATTCAAAATTTTAATGCTGGTTTTTAAGACGAAACCAGTGATAACTTTTATCACCAGATGTTAACAAATAACCGGTGATAAAGGCTTTATCACCAGTTTCTTCTTAAAAACCGGTGATAAAAGTATCTTTTATCACCGATTTTAATACTTCTTAGTATTTTTAACTCCGAATATCATGAAGATCCGGTGATAATTAGGTGATACTAAAGTCATTTTCTGTTATAGTGAATAGATCATGAATTCAAACATTTATTACTGAAGTTGAAAATATAAAATCTAAGAATTGAATGTTGAATCTTGCCTCTGAATATAAAAATTAGAGGACTTATTGACAAAAAATGAGTTATTCCAAACTTCATCATGTTACTTGATCGATAGTAAAATGTTTATATAACCTATTTTCTACAGTGTAAAATATTTAAATAAACATAGTTCGTATATTTTCTCAATTTGGACAAACGTCCACGAAATTTTTTTGGTGTGTTTGGTTCTCGTAATAGCATTAATTTTGTTAATTTTGTGTTAGTGTTGCTATTCTAAATTTATTGTGATTCAAACAAGAAATAACAAAATTGAAATGGTATTAGATTAGTGGTATTTTGCAAATAGAATGCTTTTGTTGGTTAGCAAGTTAACACATGCGAGAGTTAGTAAAATCATTATTTTATTACTAATTTGATGATAACAGTAATTATTACTATTATGTTATTGTTATTTTAATTATATTATTGTTAACATAACTATATAATAAAAGTTATTGAATTATTATAATATTATTATGTTATAATTATTATTATCAAAGAAAATAAAATTAATTATTAACTTTTATTATTTTTTTCTGTTACTCTTCCAAATTTACAATCCTAGCAAACATTTTAATTAATTTGAATTGCAAAAACTTAAATCTTTATAGCATTTGAAATAGCAAAACTTAGAGCATTATTTAATCTCAGATAGCGCTAATTTTTGTGCTAATTCTTGCACGATTCGAAAGCACCATTTTTTGAGTTCAATGTAACAAATCCGGATATTTAATAGACAAAAAGGAAATAAAGCCAGAAAGATGAGCTGCTTTTGGTTCAAGATTCACCGAAAGAACCTTGAATTATTCAGACCACCTTTCAAACATTGTCTTCTTTATACAAAAATGATAGATTTTGTTTCTTCCAAAAACGATCATGTAGATTGTGATTGATTTGAGTTGAGATTTCTGCTACGGATCAAATTTAACTTAATTGCACTATTATTGATGTAAAATCATCTTGATTACATAATTATTGATGACAATCAATGATTGTGATTGATTTAAATTTAAAACTTTTTTTCATAGAAGACTTACTCTTCACTAGAGGTGGCAGAACTCGACCCGACCCGAGAAACCCGCCCGACCCGACCTGACTCGAGCCCGACCTGACCCGATTTGTTAGAAAGTCAAACTAACCCGAACCCGACCTGACTCGACCCGACACGACCCATAACCCGATCTTACGCGACAACTGTTGACCCGTAACCCGACCTGACCCGTAACCCGATCTTACGCAACAAAGGTTGACCCATAACCCGACCCGACCTGCTTCGACCCGTGACCTGATCAGAAGCGACACCCGTGGGCTCGATACCTGACTCGACCCGACCTGCTTCGACTCGTGACCCGATCCGAAGCAACACATGTGGACCCGAAACCCGACCCGACCTGAGATGACCCGTAACCTAATCTGAAGTGACACATGTGGACCCGAAAGTCCGAACCTGACTCGACCTGATGTCAAGTTGTAAAATAAATATAAAAATGTGTTTATAGTTATACTTTATAATAAGAAACTGGATAATAAACTAAGAAATTTCAATTAATGATACTGATTGAATCAGTTTATAAATTCATTTGGATGAAGAAAATAATAGAAAAAACTAAATTAATATATGATGTCACTTTGACTAAAATTCATGTATTAAAAGTTGTTAACCTGATGTCGTCCGATCCAACTCGTGACCTCAAGGGTGTCGGCACTCGTCGACCTGAGGCCCGAACCGATGTCGCCCGACCGACCCATGACTCCAAATCCGTCAGACCCGCCGAATTGCCACCTTACTCTTCACAGCAAATTTTTGTTCGGATCGGGTTGTCCGTAAACGAATGGAAAGGTAACAAATACGCAAAAGAAAAACCAAAAAGTAAACGGATCTTGAAGAAATTGAAACAAAAAAAATACGACGCACCAAAAACGTCCCCAAACGCGACGCCTCAACTGCCTCATCCCAGATTCCCAGTCGCTCCCAAAAATCACGACCTTTTCAAACAAGCCAAAAAATACCTAACCACAAGCTTTGGGCCCGCATGCAGAGAAATAAAATCTTCACATATCAGTGATCCTGGTGCACCCAGCCTCTTTTCCTCAACATAAACGGTTACAGACATTTCGCTCGCTAGGTCTTTTCCTTCTCACGCCGACTTAGAGGAACTGTTCTCTGCACCCGGTACATCAATTGTTTAGACGCCAGCACATAAATTAGTGGGTCCCGCGGATTTAATTTGAAGCCTCGAGAGTTCCACGTGGCACACCTGGTACAACAACAACTGCTCTGCCTCGAAACCTACACTAACTTCTTTCTCCGATTCTCTCTTTTCTCAGAATAGCAAAAAAACACTGCTTTTTGGCTCTCTCCGTATCATCCTCTCCTGTGTCCTGTCACCTCCTTTCAATCCCTCTCTTTTTCTCTTTCTCTCTTTCTTTTCTCTCTCGTTCTTACAGTTTTGTATTATTCTCTCTCTATTTGAATTTCTTTCTATTTCATCAATGGCATCCTCCGTGGCCAGGATGCCAGGCGATGATTGGCCAGGGTTATTCGCAGGGTCGCACGCTAAACATCTCAAAAAAATCCACCTCCCTAAACTCACCATTCAACCTCCCAACCAGCCCCAATTCTTCCACCACCACCACTCTCCAAAATCAAAATCAAAACCGAAACCAAATTCGAATTCAACCTCTAGTGAACCTGATCATGACTCAGATTTTGTCTCAACGCCAAGCAAACGCCATCACCACTCCCAAAAGATCCTCGACCGTTGGGCCATGCACCAGGCCCGGGAGATGGTCACGACGATAGAGCGCCAGGCACACGAGGCCGAAATCTCGGCTTTGTCTAGCACGACACAGCCTGTTTCGGCCCGGGCTAGGTGTTTCTCGCACCGCCGGGCACCCTCTCCTACTCCCTCTGACATGTCCACCTGTAGTGCGCCGGCTGTTGCATGCGGGGACGTGCCTCAGACGGTGCGGGCTTCATCCTTGATACAGATGTGGCGTGACTTGGAGGCATCGACGCCACGCGGCATTCCAAAGATGGAAAATAGGGCTTGGGTGGATGAGAGTGAGGTGATGACAGCAAAGGGTCTGATGGTGAGGCCGGCAATTAGAGGGAGGGGAGAGATCGAAGAGCTGGTCGCGAGGATGGAGGCAGAGAGGAGGAGAGAGGTTGATTGGATTGCTGACCGTCGGGTTGTCTCACAATTCCCAAGCCGTGGCCGCCTTCAGGTTAGATTTATCTTGGTTTGCATGTAATTTGTTTTTCCAAATTTCAAATTTGAATTTGTTCGTAAATTTTATTGGCCTTCTCATGATATTGGTCTTGTAAAATTGGATTTAGTGAGGCAAATTCAATCCAAATTTATTGTTCAACTACGTAGATGCCTCTCAGTTCCTCTTTGCTTCCTAAATAGAATGGGAATTTATTGTTTTGTTAAAGAAAAGAAAAGATAATGTTTTTGGTACCGAGTACTATGATTTGTTAGGATTGCTACTGTCAGCTGTTGGTTACCACTTTTGGTAAACCAGTTAACCAACTGTAATTTTTGTTTGATATATATTCATTTTTCTTAATTAGTACATATCTGATGCACATTTTATGTTTTATTTCAATTTATCCTCATAGTCAATTCTGAGGCTTAGGTTCTTACGTGGAGAAATACCGGTTCAAGAAAAAACATGTTCACCTTCATTCAAGGCAAAGTTTGAGCAATCATATAGGAGTCCCAAGAAAATTCCCACAAGGTACCTCACTTCCTAACATAGAATAATCATATTTAAATATCACAAGTGGAAGTGGAAATGTACTTTGTCAAATTATACAGTCTATAACCAGACTAATTCTCTACGTGTGTGTGTGTGTGTGTGTTAGTTTAAGTTTCTTTGTTTTCTGGAACCATGTAAAATCATTTAAACTATATAACAAGATAAAGATAACAAAAATTACATTGTACACACAAGGTTCACCTTTTGGATCTTGGTCCAAACATTTTCCTTTTTGTTTCATGAGCACATTCATAATAAGTGAGTCTTTTTTTGTTCGGTGCATGTCTTCTTGTTCTTTCTTTCAGCTTCCAATTTTGGGGTAGTGTGGATGGATGGGGTGGTTGGTGGATATGATTTGCAATTAATCTGTTTCCCTAAATAAAACATGTTCTTTTCAGGTACTTGCATTTGAAGGCAAGTCTGTGTCAGTTTATTTTCCGACTAAATTGCTATTTTTAAAATTTCAGACAATTCTTTGAATCAGAAGCACCACATTGCAACAATGTCCCAGCAACAACAGATGTCAGCAGTACAAACTCGAATGTTGACCAAACTACTGAGTCCAGTGAAAAGTTAGAGTTTGCTGAAGAAACCACACAAAGCAACCCAGTCCAACAACACAACAGTGACACATTGGGAGCTGAAGGTGAAAATAAAGACGAAAATCACTACCAAGAAAACCTAGCACCTACCATTTCCTCAACTTCAAACAATGGTTATTTTGAAAACGAGGACCATATAACTGACGTGCCAGCCACAAACGACAACCATTACCAAGAGTACCCGCACCCTCCTGCTGACCTGACAGTAGATTCCATTCCTAGTCAAGTAAGTGGTCAAGACAATCCTGCTGATACAGCAGCTGACCCTTTTCAGGATAACATCTTGTCGGGACTTAATTCGTCTTGTTCTGATGAGCAACAAGATAGCAGATTCCAGAGCCTGGAGTCCTCATGGGATGAGAGTAACCTCTGGCTTGGTAGTGTTGACTGGCAGCGTTCAGCTGAGTCGACCACTCCAATTAGTTGGAGCGGTGATGTGGTCCCAGTTGAGGAACTCGGGGCCATCCCATGGTCCTGTGACTCACCCAATTCATGGCGGGCCCTCATTTACCAAGGCACCTTTGAGAACATTTCAGAAAACATGGACATTCATGATCTTCTAGAGAGGTGTTTATTTACTTGTTCATTTGCTTTTTTGCTTCTTATTTTTTTTGGCATTTTTCTTGAAAAAAAAGGTAAGGTATGATTTCTACAGACTTTTATTGGTACTTAGTAGCATAGTTCCCATATCTGCGGTTGACTGGCTACCATAATTGGTTTTTCTCTCTCACTCTGTTTTTGGTTTGTCTTGTTACCAAAGTAGGTTTGCATTCTCTCTCTGTTTTTTTTTCCTGCACTTTTCTTATAGGTTAAGTCATATTCAAAATGGAATTTAAACTAAAAAAAATTAACGAAAAGCTAATATGTAGTATTGTTTAATTTCAATGTAGAAGTTTACAGAACGAATTCTGAACTTGACTGCATGGTACTGTGTAGAAGTTTCTGTTAACATACAGGATGCTACATATGCAGGAAAAGAGTGACAACCTCCCTTCAAAGTGATTTCTGTACCAAAATGAATCGGTTGATCTTATCAGTTTTACAACGGCAAGGCCACTACAATGTTGATGATAATTTTGGCGAAGAGTATACTATGAGGCCATACTGGAGGCAAAAGTATGAGCTGAATAATTCTGAACAAATTCCCACTGCTTCTTCCTCCCTCGTACCATTTCGGTGCCATAATAACTCAGGGAACTGGCAGAGTACCGCATTTACCAACAATGTTTTGGACAATTCAGTGGTAAGATTTGAATCTAGTTTTGTTCATCCTAGTTGCATCTGTGGTTGATTCAAGTGATTTCATTATCTGAGGCTTAGACCAAATTTTAGCATGCAAATAACAACCAAGTCTTCAGGTTTATGTGCTAGAATATTATATTTAGCACGTTATTTACACGACTTGTGCAGGATGTTGAATCAATGGCACAGATAAGAACTGATATGTCACAAATTCATGATGAAATAAGCGAACTGAGAAAGTTGGTTGAGAGTTGCATGCAATGGCAATCCAAGTTGCATGAATCTATCAAGCTCGAAGTCTCCAATGCTGTCTCTCAAGCAGGTTTTGAATTGCACTCTTGCCATGTGTTATAAGTACACCTTTTGGTTTCTCTGGTATTTTATGAAAAACACAGAATACAATGCTGCTTCCGTAATATATGTTATATGGAATACAACACATAGGCCTTATATCTAGGTAACATATAGGTTTCAAATTAATTAGCTTTAACATATAGTAGTTTTGTTGAAAAGATACTTGTGCCAGGAATGGATAGGAAGAAAAGTTGCAGTAGTATTATTTTAAAGTTACTATGTTTCCTATAGTTATTTCTGATAAATCAAAGCCACTTATAATAAATTCTCTTACCAAAGTTTCTTGAATTATATTGAGTTTAGAAAAATATATTTCCTATATTGTAAGATGACTACTTGCAACTTTTTGGTGATGCATTGTGATAATAAATTTTGTTGCATTGATATAAATTTCAAGATTTTCAAATGACAAAAGTGAATTCTTCATCTTGTTTGGTGTTAGAAGCAACACGTGTATAAAAATGTACTGCATTTACAGTGCATTTAGTATTAAGCTTACATGTCAAAATATCAAGGGGTAGTTATTGTTAATTCTGCCCACCAATATATTTATGCTGCAAAATATGTTTTTAGGGTGACATAACAAAGAGTAGTAAGTTGAATTGATCCCTTATCTTATATACACGCAATAGAACCTCTTGGATTAATCTTTATTAAACTAATCATGCAATGGATTTATTGTCTTAGTGTCAGTTGGAGGTCCAAGCATTGCAAATGGCACCTGTTCAGCATCAGAAATGAAAAGAAAATGTGTTCTCTGCAACGACGCACATATTGACTCCCTTCTCTATAGGTACATGAATTTTTTATCCTAAATGCCACTCTAATGCATCAATTTTTTTTTCCAACTGCAACTAATTTTTTTTAGGGCTCACTATACAGTGATCAAATAATATTAAGTGATTATAGATAGATTGCTAAAACACCACGGATGAGAAGGTACATTGCATCAAAAGTGTCTTTTTATTGAGAGAGGATCAATTGACATTTTTTTATTTTTACAAACTTTCCCCAAAATTGTCATTTTTCCCCAAAAACTTGAATTGGAAATCCAACAGTATTGGCATTATCTATATTAACTTCAAATATCACGCCTGTAAATATAATGAGATATTATGTATGTTCATTGTACATCCAATAACATGAAATTTCAAAAGTCCAAAATTAGTGGTCCTTCATGCATCATTAGACAATACTTAAATTTACAAAGTTTGATTGCTAGACTATATAGATGTCCAATAACATATCTATGAAGTTATTTTTTAAAATATGAATTTTTTTTAAATATTTTAAAATTCTGATTCCAAAGATTGTTAAAATAGTCATTGTCGATTGATCTCTCCTATTAAGGTCAACTGGGATATGTACTTCATCAAAAGGAGTATTCCTGCATATTTCATAACATACTATATATGCCAGAAAGCTTATGTCGAATCAAAGTTCATGGCTAATTGGCCACTGCCGTGATACTAATCTCCATTAATGTTTCATTCTCCATTAGGTGCGGGCATATGTGCGCTTGTTTCAAATGTGCAAGAGATTTGCAACTCAACGGTCATAAATGCCCAACTTGTCGATCTTCAATTGAGGATGTTGTTCGAGTGAACCCAAGCTCATAATGTTGAATTCATACGAACATTATTCTTCTTTAATTACTTTTTTTCCTTTTCGTTATTAATATATCTAACCACAGTGTCATAATCGAAAGCACCAAAAGCTGCTGATTAATTGTAAAGTTTTTTTTTTTGATAATCTGTACATGGGTAGATAATTTATTAAGAAATTTTGGAGTTGTACTCTATTACTCTCCGTGTGTCTGGGAATATAGATTGGTATTAATCTTACAGTCAATTTCCCTATGAATGTTAAAAAAGTTGTTTTCAAGAAGAGCTTGAATGCTGTCAATCTCTTCAAATTACGGAGGAACTTCTTTTTTTTTCATGGAAAGTTTGTCATCATGTATTCATGTACCAGTGATTTTGGTGCATTTTAAGATAACATTTGTTATCACATTTACAAATCGGTATGTATACTCGGCTAAATATGAGTGCATAAGCACTGTTACTTGACGAAATCACAACAAAGAAGTGTTAAGCACTACTTAATTTTTTTTTTATATTATGAGATTCGTTTGTCAACTCAATAGCATATTAAAAGTAGTCTTCGGCATATAAATATGACTTCTCAGTCATGGGCTCCCAATAGGCAATAACTATTATCTAGAAGGGAAGAAAACAGCGAAACAATTAAATATTATAAAAAATAAACTTGAACTAGGAGATATCGCGAGCAAGGAGATTTTCCGGTGTTATCCATAATTAGGTTTCTCAAATTAAATTTGTACATAGGTGAACTGCGTAGCTTATCAGATGATAAACCAAGAAATAAACAGAGATAAAAGGTAATGTTACCAATCCTAAATATCACAGCAGAATGTATATCTACGCAGCCAAGGATAAAAACTATAATACACAAAACATCAGAACAACTAGAGAAAATATTTTAGTCATGTACTATGTGCCTCAACCAATACATCTAGTTCCTTCATAATTTTCGGCCTGATAGAAGCCGAAGAACGTGAAGACCGCATTGACGATGATGTATCAGACACCTTGGAGGATGATGAAGTCCTCGAATTGTTTGACCTCCGGCTTGACATCTCCGATGATGTCTTGCTAGAAGTGGCCCTCGATGAGCTACTCTTCTTTTTGCGTCGAAAGGATTTGCGCTCATTTTCAAACACAAATGCTGAATTTACTGGCAAATCTGAATCATCTTCGCCACTGCTTATTAGCTCCATTGGTAACTCAAAGTATGATGAACCATGTCGTTCGTCCCAACAGTCAATAAAAATGTCAGAAGAAACAGATAAATCAAATCTCTCAAGGGACGCTACCTTCGATATGACACTCTGCCGGGCAGGTAGAGCAGGGTTTGCCTCGAGGTCAGGTTTGTACATATTAACCTTGGATACATTATCACCTTCAGCACTATTCGATGACAAATGCGACTCCGACCGTACGTGCATTGCTTTCTTCCTGGTGGAAAGGCTAGGTAGGGATACACAAAACAAGTTGCACTTGTAATCGGCAGTGCTTGCCTTTGGTTGCTCAAAATCACCATTGTCCCCATGACAACCATCTGAGTCCTGAGTGGATTTATCGATAAGTGAGGCCGTGCTTCCTAACCTCTCAGTGCTCGCCTTTCTAGAAAGAACATCCAATGCATCAGACGGCTCAGATGACCGTCCCTCGCCGCATGACTTGCTCCTGGAAAGATTTGAGGAGCTGCTAGAAATAGGGGACAAGTGTGGATTGTTGCGTGTTGGATCTGACCCGTGTTTCTTGTATCGTCCCGATGGTAGTGGGGGAATACCAAATGCCAGGTCATTACGAGGGGTTTGTTGAGGCGATTGATGTATTATGAAATTTGTTGGCACGATCGGGATTGTTACCGGCCTGTCTTCATCAAGCTCCCCGCACATCATTGAAGAAGGATATCTTTTGATTTCTTTGTTCCTTGCTCAATGTAAAATGCTCTCTTTTCTCTCTTTCTGTAGGAGTTTCAACTACTAGCTTACATGGTATGGTAAGTTTGGAGAGAGACCCGGGCTATAAAGAGGTCTTAAGTTTGAAATAAATTTATTATATTTTATATTTTATTTTAGTTTCCTATGATTTGAGGTATAGGTGGAGTGCACGGTTTAGGTCAATGCAACATTGTTCTTGGCACGATTAACAAATAAACTGTGTTAGTATGAATTAAACGAGGCTACCTAACAAAGGTCACGCTTATAGGCAATATATAACAATGTTGTGAAGGTATCCTCCAATAATAATTGTTTTAGTAGCAGATTTTATAATTAAGACATTGCTTTAGCGAGGAAGTGACAGTATATTCACAGCAATTTAGTGTATCATTTGCAACCGACAAGCTAAAGACATATATAAATTGGAAGCTTCTTTGGCTCGGTTTCGCCGAAACAACGGAAATTATTCGGGAAGCATGGAATATCCCAAACCCCTCTGTAGTCACGGCGATCGACTTATTACGCCGCCTAAATTCAACACGACGAGCACTCACAGCATGGGCTAAGAAAAAATTCCAAAGTACGCCCACATTACTCAACCAAACCAAAATAATAATTCAAAGCCTTGACAGGGCGGAAGAACACAGGAACCTGACCCAAGAGGAAATAATCTTCAGGATTAACCTCCGAAAACACGCCTATGACCTCGCAACCATCCAAGAACATAGATGGCAACAACGTTGTTCAATAAGATGGCTCAAATTAGAAGACAATAACACAAAATACTTTCATACCGTGGCTACGAAACGATTCAGGTCAAATCACATCTCGAACATCGAGGTCAATGGAATTACACTCACAAACCCTAGGACTATTAACCTGGTTTTCTCTAAACATTTCAGAGATACAATGGGACAATCAAGGAAAGTTGAAACGATTCCAGGGAGCTTGATCACACCAGATAACCTCACAGACCTTTCAACACTCGCTGACCCCTTTACGATGGAGGAGATCAAACGAGGGGTTTTCTCACTCGCTAAAGGGAAATCATCAAGACCTGATGGGTTTCCTTCAGAGTTCCTACAATGATACTGGGATATTATAGGAGGTACAATTTGCTGACTCGTGCACTCCTTCTAGGAAAACACGCTTGACCTATGGCGTCTCAACTCAGCATCCATCACAGTCATTCCAAAAAAAGATAATGCAAACAGGCTAGAAGACTTCAGACCAATCAGCATCCTATCTGCAATCCCCAAATTGATATCCAAACTACTAGCAGATAGACTACAAAACTTCCTACCAGTTCTCATCAGCAAATCACAAACAACATTCCTCAAAGGACGCACCCTGATGGATACATTCGCAATAGTAGGGAATCAGTAATACTTAGGAACCACCTCAAAGTGCCATCAATCGTGCTCAAAGTAGATTTCAGGAAAGCTTTTGACACGGTATCATGGAATTTATTTTGAACCTATTTCACAAACTTCTTTTCCCGGAAAAATAGATCTCTTGGATTAAGAATATACTTATCTCCTCATCTTCTGCCGTACGGGTTAACGGCGAGCTCGGTCCCTCTTTCTATCATCAGAGAGGATTAAGACAAGGAGATCCCATGTCACCGCTCATCTTCATCTTGGTAGGTGACACACTTCAGGCATTGCTCAACCAGGAGAGCTCCACTTTCTTAAAATACCAGCATTAGACCTTGCAACCCTCCAATTTGCGGATGACACACTCATCATAACTGAAGCCCACCCCTCAAACCTCCGCGGAATAATCCAAGTACTACAAAGATATGCAAGGATCACGGGTCTTGAAATTAACCCATCCAAATGCACCTTCGTACCAACCCATATACCTCAAGAACTGCTTGTTGTGGTTGAAAACATATTGGGATGCAAGTCGCAGAATTTCCCAATAAAATATCTAGGACTACCACTAACCATCAGAAAACCTACAAAGGAAATGTACCTTCCACTTCTCTCCTCGATTCAGAACAAACTGCAGTGTTGGAAAGGCAATTTATTGTTTAAAGGCGGAAGACTAACCTTGATAAACTCGGTCATAAATGCTCTTCCCTTTCATTACATGCAGGCCTTTCTTCTCCCATCTTGGCTCACAAAACATCTGGAGAGAACAAAAATGCGATTTTTCTGGAAATGAGATATTACACCATCAAAAGGTGGATTCATGGTTGCATGGGGTAAAGTATGTTTACCAAAGAAAATTGGAGGACTAGGAATTCTCGACCTCAAGACTCTAAACATCGCTCTAATACTCAAATGGCTATGGCGCATATACACGAGGGAGGACACATTATTTGCCACCCACGTCAGGGAACACTACAACATACCAAGCTTAAACATGGACCTAAATCCTACACAAATCAGACATTTCCCATCTTTCTTTTTAAGGAATATTTTCGTGCAGCTTTCGTTCCTACGAACGGCCACCCAAGGACACGAGGAAATACTCACATGGAAATGGACATCCACAGGAAAATACTCGTCCTCCTCGGCATGCAACATCCTCATTGACCCTGGCACACGTTCTCCTACCTTCAAAATCACATGGCGCACGAGGGCACCGATAAAGGTTAAGATCTTTGTATGGCTACTACTACAAGACAAGCTACCAACAAGGTATAACCTACACAGGCTAGGTTGCCAGATCAACGACACGTGCTCCCTTTGCCATACTGCAGCTCAAGAGACAATGTCACATCTATTCATAACGTGCCCCTTCTCACGGAGCATCTGGGGCTCGCTTGCCCCTCGTATCCAAATTACTAACCCATATGACGAGATCATCGCTTTCTGGGAACGGAACAGAGATTCCGGGGGACTCCTCAAGGGCACGAGACACTTTTGTCCAACTAGCACTATGGACAATCTGAAAGGAAAGGAACAAGCGCATCTTCGAAGGAACTTCACGACCTACCAACCTCATTACTACTCAAATAAGGCATGAAATAGTGCAATGGCTAGTGACGACGACGCAACCCCTTGTATAAGCCAACCTTCAAATTAATGTATATAACATAGGCCACACCACCCCCATCTTCTTTCCTTTTCTTTTCTCTTTTTCCTTTTTTCTTTTCTTTTCACCTGGATGTACATAAACTTTTTATATAAATATAAAGAGGGCTCAGCCCTTCTTTTCTTAAAAAAAAGAATGGAAGCTTTTTTTTTCTGGAAAGAAATGGACCATGAATCTTGATCATTATATATTATTAGATGCACAATGTCCTTAAGAATTTTTTTATAAAAAAAATTAGCCAAATTTCTGATAGAATATGTGTTCAGTCGGTATGTGTGAATCCTTCAATTAACATTGGTAATTAACTTGACAATTTGGATAAAATAAATTTTCAAATAAACTCCAAAAGAATTTGAAGTAGAAAATATTTCTAGATATATTGTTGAATTTATAGATCAAGTGTCTCTAAGTTGAAGCTTATTTCAAGTTTTTATAAAATTAATCTTAAGACGAAAAAGATTGGTTGCAAACGCATAATATTTCAAAGTAAATACTATGGGTGTCGATCCACACAGAATGAATAGTCTATAAATTTTTAAGATTGCAGAAATCAAAGCTATTACTTTTATTCTAGTTTAAACTACTAATAAAAGAAAATGAAGTATTATATGATTTCTCAATTAAAAGCATGCCTAGAGCTATGATTCCACTACAGAAACAAAAGGTTTTCACATCGAATCTTTTGAGACTTATACATTAATTATCTTTCGTTCTAATTGTCGGGGTTGCACAAAATAAGTTAAAATCTGTCGTGGATATAGGAGATGCACTTTGTTTTTCTTCAACCAATCTACATCACTTTTTATTAGTTAATACCCAGCATGAAAGATTTAATAATTTTGTATTCAACAACGCCTTTATGACTTGATATTACTTGATATGACTTGATACCCGGCGTAATATATATTCTAAATTACACCATTCTTTTGTTATCTGTTGTAGAACAGCAACATTTTTAAAAGATTTTTATGCTTACTTGACTAGCCCCTTTTTGCTAGCTCTCCAAAATTAACACTAATATATATAGTTGTGCTAAAATACTTTATAAAACACCAGAGATTGGAAATAAATATGATTTTCCTCAAAAGAGTACGTCAATCTCGAGAGATGGTCCCAACAGAGATTCAAATCTTACTGATTAAGGTACCACATTTTTGAAGAGATTGGAAGTCAAAATCAATGGCAATGTGGCATCCCAGACTGAGAGAGTAGACCATGATCATACAATTTTTAATATCTCTCATGCCTCGTTAATTCTCTTCATTCCCCTCATTCCTCTCATGTCACTTTTTTCACTTCATGCTATGCTAACATTCTATCATTTAAATTTTATGAAAGATAAGTACATCAATTATTCCATAGTGTTATTTAAATATTTCTAAACTACCTAAATTCAAACAAATCATCATCCCTATTTCTTTTGTTAATAATCCCAAATCAAAAATAAGCACAAAAAAGCGAGAATCAACAATGATCGGTAATGTTAAAAAAAAGAATCATGATCTGAGCAATGAAAACCATTTACCCTTAAGAGAGACTAGAAAAGGAGCAAGCTCCGGCGTGACGGGCTTGAAACAGGTGAGGCTCTAACGACACCAGTGTTTGAGAAAAGGAGCAGTAGGGGAAGAGACGCCTGATGTAGTAGGGGAGGAGAGAGAGAACGAGTGTGGGGGACCAAAGGTGGCTCAGAGCTAGGGAATGAGCTAGGGTTGGGAAATGAAACAACGAGCTAGGGTTCACAGAGAAGAGGAGTAAGATGCAAGATATTTGGGACTTGGGCGGAATTTGGGTTAGAAATAGGCACGAATGTGTATTGGCACTCGGAGATGTTAAATAAAATTACGACAACAACTTTACAGTAAAGTTGTAAGCCTAAGCAGGTGAATGGGATTGTGTTTAAGGTGCTATGGACTGTGAGGATCTGGGTTCCAACCCCAGGACCCAACTTTTTTTTTCAAATCAAGATTTTATCATTTGTGATTCTAGGTGCCGACATCAAATACATCGTATAAGTACATATTAAAATTATGAAATTATGAATT